>CAUYON010199501.1:0-10809 GCA_963573935.1 Arctocebus calabarensis
GGCAGCTTGTCTTTGAGCTTCTTCTAAAACATACTTCTCTTGAGTAGCTTCTGTTTGGTCTTTGGCATTTATGGCTCGAGTTACCCGCTGCCAGAGTCTAATGCACAGTATTAAAAAACGAACAGAAAATCAAATTTATATAGAATAGGCTTGAATCCCCTTGAGAGAAAATATTGCTCAGATGGATTCCTGGCTTTGGCAACAATCGTGCTCCTATGCTTAGAAATGAGTCACAATATTAAACCCAGTGCCTTGTGCAGAGAGAGACCTGTTCCTAAGTGAAGACTAATTTTCTCAGCAAGAGACATTTAGTACAAATGGTAGTCAATGTTGCTGACCCAAGATGATAGGAAGGTATCATTATAATGAAGGTATAGAGCTTAAGGATCTACACTTTTAACAAGTCTCCCAGAAGAGTCTTACTCATACTGCTTAAGATTTACTGGCCTCAAAGATCCGTTAGCATAATGTAGTTTTGTCAACCTTGCATGCATGAATTATCAGGGAACTTTCATGTGCAGCCAGTGTTGAAAACCACTGATTTAAAAGAAAAGACTACTGCAGTAAAATCATTTTCCCTACCAGTTTTTTCATCTGTTAAATACAAGTAGAACATCTATATCTCATCCATCTGGGAAGCTCGCATGTTAAAACTGAAAGAACGAAGGCTTTGAGATCAGACTTGGGCTGCATCCTAGATCTGCCATATCTTACCTGGTGAAGTCTTGTTTCCTCATCTTAAAATATGAATTATATACACACCTCAAAAATTATCATTTGCCTTGGCAAAACTTAGCAGCTTAGTTCTGGATGGAAAACATCATGTGGTTATGGCTGAAACAATTTTTAGAACTGGTGCATACATATTCTTTCGTCTTCTGACAATCTCCATTGTGAGTGCAGAAGGGAAAGTACACACAGACTTGAATCCTCGAGTAAATGGTACGCGTGTGGGAATGTGCAGTGCGGACGGCTGCACTATACGTGTCATGTGCCCAGCAAGTATCTCTAACCCAGAAGTGCCCTTATCTCAACACAAAGAAATACAATGAGAATAAAATTAGGCAATGTACATATAGTAAGTGTAAGTGATCTAGCTTGAATTTCATGACTCAAGAATAGTGACTATGGCTACTGTAATTACCCAAATAATGTCAAGTCCTTGGGAAGCCAGCCTATCCAGTTATAGTATTCCTGCATTTCAGAGAACAGAACAAGAGTAGATTCCTTTACTAGAGTCCTACATGCTTAAACCAGGTTGGAAAACAACAGTTGCCAGATAGAAACTATGAATTACAAATTACTAGTATAATTTTATGCAAACAAAAAATGCTTTTTTGTTTTCAAGTTACTAAAACATGTAAGAAGAGAAAGGGAAAAATTCAAAGTTTTAATTTTGAGCTGCAGAAAAACAAGATGATTTGTATCATATTTATTTGACATTCACGTACACCAAAACAAGATGATGGTCACATCCCACACATAGGAAACTATTTTGTGGAATTAAAATATGACAGAAGGCGAGAAAAGTGACAAAATGACCATATCGTTAAGGGATTAAGAACACTTTGATCTTCATGAAGTTAGCTTAAAATGGTATACATACTTTTCTGATTCAAAATCTCCTTGTTCTTCAAATTTTACAGTGTGCCTTATTAATCTCCATTGCTTAATGTCGGGTGTTGGATTCCAGAAAACCTCTGAATTATCAGTCTTTTTGTCATTAATAAAAACTTCACTATCCTACATTTAAAGAAATTAAAAATTAATATGAGAATTATTTGTATTTAGGAAGGGATTATATAGTTTAGTAATATATTCATCCTTTCTGTTACTTAATCCTCCAAACACATTTCAAAAATATAAAAGCCCCAAATTTGCTGACATTTTTACAAAAACATTAAGATTAAATATGCAATACTAGTCAATTAAAAAAATTTAGTTGAGTACACAGGTTTGTGAGATTTCACGAGTTTTACTTAACAAACTTTAAGTATTACATGCAAAGTCTAATGAACACCTTGAAACTGTCAAAGCAAAGCACATTCTTTGTGGCAGCTACAAGATGATGCTTACTATCAATGAACTCAGTATCACATCCTCTTAACAAAAATTACATAAGTATGGAATTAGGTCAGGAGAGAAGTACATCCAAGCCATTGCTCTCATATACGCCTATGGAACTGGCTCTCATTGCAACCATGCTGTTTTTTCTACATGATAAGCAGTATGTATAAAAGCATAGCCCCAAAGCCAGAGTTTCTGGGCTGAAATTCTCACTCCACCACTTGAGACAATGCTTCTCCATAAAATAGAGAAAATAACAAACAATAATAACATAGACCCCTATGTAGCCTGCCTCTTACAGTTAAATTAAATACTACATGAGTTCATACGAGTAGCATTCTTAAATGGCGCATTCATAGTAAGTGATGTGTGTCAGCTCTTTCTACTGATATAAAAATTTTGGAAAAATAAAATATTAGATAAAACTAAATATTGTTGATAAAAAAATACCAAAGTATCTATTTAGATGAAACTTATATTGAATAATGTTATTTTAGCAATGGAATAAGTAAAGCTTTTAATTTTAAAATATGATTGCTAATTTTTTCCTACAGAATAGATTCTTTTTGTAAAGCTAAAATACAAAGTACTTACCCAGTGGCCTTCCAAAGTAGCTAAGACTTCTTTTCCCAATTTAAGTTTCCCTGATATTTGATTAACACAATCACTACTCCCTAGAAATGGCTTGTAAAAGAGAAAATGTTAAACATTTTACTTTTACCTTATATTTACATACAATGTAGACAAGAAAAAGTAACTATTGTTATAGTGCTCCTGAAGGCATAAATGGGGAAATACTACCTCAATTTTAGTTAGAAATGTTTAATAAAAAAAATTGAATTGTTGCTATGGAAAAAAATTGGTAAAAGCAAACAAAAATGAACATATTCGGAAAGATCATATCAATATAACTGACACAGGCCTGTGCACTGTCCTAACTCTCAAGCTGTGCCCTGTCAATGTGACATTATAATAAACAACAACTTAGTAAACATAGTGGTTTTAATAATCTACTAAAAAAAAAAACAACACTATTTTGCCTTCAAAGAAAACAAAGTAAAATATATAGTCAAGAAACCCTCCCCAAAATAAAACTAGAAGGAATATACTTTGAGTTACTGTACTGCCTTACAGCTGTATCTCCATAGTGACAAAATGTTGATGCTCCAATATGACACTTAAAGGTGTTAGACACGTATATACTGTGGCCTCTTTCATCATAATATTCAAGCATTAATATTGCCATACAAGTAAAAATCTGCTAAGGTGAAAGAGAAACCAAGCAAAGAACACTGCATCAAATAATACTTAAGAGATGCTTTTTATTCGAGCAAAATTGCTGATCAGCTAGATATCAACACAAGAGCAATTTATATATATATATCATGTACTTCTTAGAAATATTTTTATCTAAACATAAAGTACTACCTTACAACCACAACCGTGAAAGCTCTTAAATTTCCCTTTCACTGCGGCACACAGTATTTTCTAAAGACGGCCTTGGTAATATCTCCCTTCCCCCTCCAGCCCATATGATGTTCTTCAGTGAGACCTTGCCACTTTCCCATTGAGAAGCAGGGTCTACAATCCTTTCTATGAATTTGGGTGGGTGAATTTTATAACTCTTCAACTAATAGAGGACAATGGAAGTGACATAATTTGGCTTATGAGGCTATGTCACAGAAGGCAAATGCTGCCTCTGCGTTGCTCACCAGGACACTTGTATTTGAAAGCCTGGCCTGCCAAGTAAGATGTCTAATGTGAGGCTGCCACGCCATGAGGAAACCAAGCATGGCAGGCCACGTATACAGGTGCTGGGATTAGCAGTCCTAGTCTTTCAGCCCATCCCAGCCCAGGTGTCACATATGTAAGTGATAAACCTTCGGATGATTCTAGTCCCCAAATGTCTAGTCACTCACAGCCCACAAGTCTTCCTGAGGCCACAGACACTGCAGCAGAGACAAGCCATCCCCAGCATGCCCTGCCCAAATTCATGATCCAAACAGCTCAGGAGGATCAGAACATGGTTATTTTTAAGCCTGTGAGGTTTAGAGCAACTTGTACACAGAAATATTAATTAATACAATTCTCAGTATACACAGCTAGAGCTCAAGTTGACATAAATCTTCTGGTATTCTGTAAAGCAATGCTTTATTTAATTCACTAAGAAATTTCTATCTAATCACTTCTTACATCTCATCTCATCTCTTACATAATACCAACAGTTTTACTGATTAAAATTAAAACAGCACAGCTCCCCTTTAATTAGGTGACACCTACCATCACTCTCTACTAACCTTTAGTTTAAATTCAAGTATTGCACTGTATCCAGTTTTTTGACATGTAATATTGACTGTTCCTCCAAGTTCCAGTGTCATTGTGCCATAAAGAATTCCTAAAGAAGGAAAAGAAGAGACACAAGGGCTAATCAAAGGCAATTTTGTATTCTGACCTTCTGGAGAAACATATAAATCAAAGGCATTCATCAATAGGAATCTATAATGTAGACATAAAGTTGGTTCTGTAAGATATAAATAGGTAACAGCTGATCACATCAAGCTGATCCTCAGCACGTGCAGATTCCACATGTATAGATTCACCTACTGAAATACCAAGACTCACAGTGCTTCTGTGGTCCTTGGCAAACATGGGCAGAGTGGAAGAAAATTTGAGCCACCTGCTGCACACGTTCCACTCTGAGGTCAAACAAGGCAACACTTTCCTTTGTATCAACTCCCACACGTAAAAGATAAAAGTGCCCTTTTTGGAGTATATTTGATGCCCTATTTTTCACATTTATGTTGATTTCACTGTTTAAAATGGATTCAAGTGTAGTGGTAAAGTGCTATCTAGTGTTTCAAGTACAGGAAGGCTGGGACACACCTTACAGAGAAAATATGTGTGTGAAAGCCTGGGTGAGGGGCTCTTCTACAAATGGAACTTTACCCTGGAAGTAAGAACATGTAACCTACATATTGTACCCTCATAGTAACTTGAATGAGGTTTGAAAAAAAAAAAGAGAATATGTGTGTTTAAGCTTTGCTCAGGCATGACTTTTAGTGCTCTTGGCTGTTAGTTCAATGTTAATGAATCAACAACATATAATTAATGTTATAATTCCATAAAGTGTGTTTAAACAGGAACACACATAAAACAAGGTTATGTACTGATAGGTTAATGAAAATGCTGTGACAAGAGATTCACAGAAACCTTCTATTTCTCCTGGAAGCAATGGTTTAATATTTGCTAATTCAGTGTTTGTGGTGACTTTGTAAGAGGTAACTACTGCAAATAACGAGAATTAACTATATAAATAAATAAAGTAAACAAAAAAACAAAATAGGTTTTGTGGCTGAAAGTTGGGGAAATTATATAGATTTAAAGTTAAACAAGCTGTATGTATGCATCTGCTATAGGACTAAGCTAAGGCAACCTTTAGGATGCAAATGCACAATGCTAACTTCCAAAAGTGGAACAGACTGTGTGATGTTTCCCAGACTTATTTGGCTGTGGAACTTCTATAAAATACTTGTTGAGACTAGTGATTTGGGACACACCTTAGGAAATGCACAGGACAGAAAACTTTGTAATCATTTTGTATGTTCATTCACAAGGAGTTATAATTTCTTTTTTTTTTAATGTAATAAAAACATTGCCACAAAGTTGTTATCCTATTGGTAGCTGGGTATGGCATGGGTTTTTACACAGAATGTAATTTTATATATTCCAAATGACATAGTAGCTGAGCTGGTCTTGGGTAAGACTTTTACCCCTCTCAGATTTCTTCTCATCTATGAAATGAAGCCCCTGTAAATCATTTCTATGTTTTCATGAATTAGTTCCTAAGATAGAGGATAATTACCAAAAAGAAAAACAGGTTGGAATAGAAGTACAAATAATGATCAAACTGAATGGTTTAGCTGATACAAAGTAATTAAGAGTTCAGACTATGGAGATATAAACTTCTAAGGTTCAGGTTTTGCTACACCTTAGTGTGGGATCTCAGGCCAATAAACCTCTTTGCACTTAATTTTCCTCATTCATGGCTGCTGAAATGATTAAATGAGTTTAAAAATGTGAAGTACATAGCATTAGGTGGGTATTGGTTGGATGTCTAGCATACAGTAAATGACGGTTATTAATTAATACCCTTGTCTATACTCTAAATAAAGGAGGGAGCATAATATATAAACTTAAAAAACCTGCCAAGTAGGGATGAGAAAAAAATTTTAAAGGACTCAGTACATTAAAAATGGTAAATTAAATTTTTTAAAAGGATGGTCGTGAAGAAAATGAAAATCGCTTTTAAGGATTCTGAAATAATGGGTAGTTTCATCAATTTCAAAATTTGCACATAAGGCAAATACGAAGAAATTCCATTCTATAAATTAGTCTTTTCAGACCAAAGTATGTATCACAAAAAGTCCATTATGGGTGAATTAATTCATTACAGAAATACTCAGCATAATAAGTCAGACTCCCATCAACCTCAAAAACATAATAATTTATGACCATATACATTTACTTAAAAAATATTTAAGGAATAGCTAACTTAAGTATAGAAAATATTTACCTTTACAATGAGCATATGGCATTGTCATTACATAATCTTCACCTCTATTCAAGAAAGTTAATCGTGCTTCCCCCTCTAATATTGCAGATAATGAGTTTCCTGAAATAAATATTCTTCATTAAATTTCACACAACTTTATTCAGAAAATAAATTTAGGATACCTCCCAGACATCCACACTGGAATATTTAAAAAATGTCTCATCTCAATGTGTCCAAACATGTATTCATTACCTTTCATCTAAAACATGAAATACCCACATTTCCATTCTTACAAAACAAGTACTTCTAAGAGAGACACTTATGTGCTTGTTATAATGTTGTGAGGTTTATAGGAAATCGTAAATATGTCGAATATCTATAAAACACTTTCAGTGTCTAACCTGTCTTTTTTGAATATAACATTATTTCTTATCTGCAAGTCACATTAGTTAAGTACCAAGCTTTAAATATTTAAGATTAATATAATAATCCTATAAACAATTTAGAAAATTAAAGTATCAAAATGCAATCAATGGTGAAATTACATAGTACACAAGTGTTACACATTTTCCATTAAATCTCTTTCCAAATATTTTATTCTTTGCATATTATGGTAAACAGTTATTTTTTAAAAGTTTCATTCTGCAGTCCCAGCTACTTGGGAAGCTGAGACCAGAGAATCACTTGAGCCCAGGAGTTTGAGGTTGCTGTGAGCTGTATAGAAATATAACTGCTTTTTGATCTTATTAAATTGACTTACAAGTTTGATTAGCTTTTTTAGATATTGTGATGGTTTTTGATGTAGATCTGGTTATGTAAACAGTTGAATTTCTTCCCTTCCAATCTCTATGCCTTTTTCTTAACTTGTCTATTGTATTGGCTGAGATTCCTAACACAATTTTGCACAGAAGTACAAAATAAAAATAGGCATCCTTGCCTTATTCCTGATCTGAGGTAGAAATTATTCAATTTTCACCTTAAAAGTATTAAATTGACTATATAATTTTTATATGCACCTTTTAATCTAGTCCTAATTTGTTGGGAGCTGTTATGAAAAATAAGTGTTGAATTTTGTCAAAACCTTTTTCCATATCTGTTGAAATCATACTTCCTCCCCCCTTTATTCTATTAAAATGGTATATTACATTGTTTGATTTTTTTAGATGATAAATCAACTCTGTACTCCTGAGGTAAACCTCACTCCATCATGATATATTATTCTTTAAATGTATGGATTATGATACATGTCCTTTTTATATAGACTTGTTTTTATGTGTGCATGTGCATATATGTTATCCTTTATATATGGATTTACTAATCTGTTAAAAATTTTTGCATTTATATTCATGAAGAATATTGATCTGTAGCTTTCTTTCCTTGTAATGTCTAGTTTTGGGATCGGGGTAATCTTGGTATCATAAAAGAAGGTGAAAAATATTTCTTCCTCTTTTGTTTTCTGTAAGAAGTTGTTTAGAACTGCTATTATTTCTCCTGAAATATTTAAAAGAACTCAAGACATGTGGGCCTGGAGTATACTCTTGAAGGAAATTTTTTAATTACTAAATCAGTTTCTTCAACTGTAAGGCTCTTTAAAATTTTATACCTCTTCTTGTGCCTGTTTAGTAATTAGTGCCTTTTGGCGGTGCCCGTGGCTCAGTTGGCAGGGTGCCGGCCACATATACCTAGGGTGGCAAGTTCGAACCCAGCCTGCCTGCTAAGCAACAAAGATAACTACAACCAAAAAAAAAAAAAACAATAGCCGAGCGTTGTGGCGGGTGCCTGTGGTCCTAGCTGCTTGGGAGGCTGAGGCAAGAGAATTGTTTACGCCCAAGAGTTGAAGGTTGCTATGAGCTGTGACGCCATGGCACTCTACCCAGGGCGACAGCTTGAGATTCTGTCTCAAAAAAGAAAAAAAAATTAATGCGTTTCAAAGAATTTTCCTGTTTCATCAAAGTTATCAAAATTATTGGTATAAAATTGTCCATAATATTCACTTTATTGTCTTTAGAATCAGTGATTCTGCTTATTTTATTCCTGGTTTGTGTCTTCTTTTTTGTTAGGTCTAAAATTACCTCTAGGATTCTTTTACCTTCTGCATTGTTTATCTGCTTTCTAAATTCATTTCTGCTCTTTATTGCTTCCTTTCTTTTACTTATTGTAAGTTTAATTAGCTCTTCTTTTCCTCAATTAACAGGGTAAAACATCAGATCACTGATTTGGATCTCTCATCTTTTCCAATTTAAAGTTACAAATATCCCTCTAAGCAATGCTTTCCCTGCATCTATAAATTTTGATATGCTATATTTTCATTATCACTTATTTTCTAATTTCCTTTGTGATTTCTTTTCTGGACCATTTAATTTGGGGATTATTTAAAAGTGTTTTAATTTTCAGATAGTTGGCCTTTACCTCGATCCCTTGTTATTTATTTCTAATTCTATTTCACTGAAGTATAGAATATATACCGTATTATTTCAGTCTTGAAATTTATAGAGACTTGTGTTTTGGTCAAGCATATGGTCCGTACCAGTCTATACCAAAAATAACCTGTATTTTATAATTGCTGACTGCAGTGTTTAGGTTGAGGCAACTGATAGTGTTTTTCAGATCTTCTGTATCTTTGCTTGTATTTCATCTAGCCATCTTATTATTACTGGGAGAGTCTATTAATCTCCAACTATGATTTTGGAATTGATTATTTTTCTCCCCTTAACTCTATTGTTCTTAAATTTTGAAGTTCAGTCACTAGACACACAGGCATTTGTGATCATCATGTTCCTCATCCTTAGTTGAGGAACTAAGCCTTTTATAAGGAAATATTCTTCATCTCTGTTAATACTTTTTGTCTTGAAATTTATTTAGTCACTCAATCCTACTCGTAATTAATGTTTGCATAGTTTAGCTTTTAACTTTCACTTTCATTTTCTTTCAATCTATTTGTGTCTCTGCATTTACTGTGTGTTGGTCCTTGCTGTTTTATCCAATCTGACAATCTCTCTAAATCGTATTATTTGAGCCCTTAACACTGACATAATTATGATATATTGGGTTTTGAGCCACGGTTTTATTATGTTTGTTTTCTATCCCCTTTGATTTTTGTTCTTGATCAAATTACTTAAAATTTTTAAAGCATTTCATTGTAATATTCCTATCAGCTTTCTGCCTGTACTTTTTGGGATTATTGTGTGTGTCTGCTCTAGGGTACAGCTTCTCAACAACGGTACGACTGAAACCTGGGGCTGGGTAATTCCTCCTGTGCACCCTAGGAGGGGAGCAGTATCCCCGTCCTCCTCCTACTGCATCTCAAATCGTGAATGCCAGCAAGGCCTTCAGACATTGCCGAATGTTTCCCAGGTGGTGGTGGGGGGGTGGGGGAGT
Source organism: Arctocebus calabarensis (assembly GCA_963573935.1). Lineage (NCBI taxonomy): Eukaryota > Metazoa > Chordata > Mammalia > Primates > Lorisidae > Arctocebus > Arctocebus calabarensis. The sequence continues at coordinate 9,998 of CAUYON010199501.1, forward strand.
GTAGGGCAAAATTTCCCCTAGGTGAGAATTATTGCTTTAGGGATTACAAAAATTTGTCTTTAAAATTTCTCAGTCCACGTACAGTTAATATCATACTTCATATAAAATAAAATACTGCAACCTCGAGGCTCATTCACTCTCTTCCAGGCCTTTGTGCTATAGTTATATGTTTTACATCTGCATGTTATAAAACCCATAAAACCAAGTTAACATTTTTGTTTTGAACAGTACTATGTATTATAAAGAAATTAAAAGGAAAACAAAAAGAAAAAAATGTCATTTGTATTCAACCAGATATTTATTAATTCTAACAATCTTAAATTCATTCTGGATTTAGCGTATTCTTTCAAATTATAAAGGGATAGTCCTGATGTATACAAATTGTTCTGTAATACAGAAAAAAAAAGGCCAACTGCTGAAATAATCCCCCAAAGTGAGCTATGTATCTGGTACTCAATAAAAATTTCTACAAGGGTAAAATACACACTCATGAAAGCCATTTACCCTATGGTCAGGATATGGCAGTGGAAGACTGGAAGGTAAAGTAGGAAAGAATAGCACAAATATAAAATATATGCAACCTTTAGAAAAACATAAGCCATCATTTTTAAAACAAGGTGAAAAATATCCCCAAACCAAACCAAAACAAACATCAAGGGAAACAAAACCCTATAGCCAAAACAAACTATATCAAAAGGAACAAAAGACATCTTGAAGAAAAATAAAAGCATTCACCATGTTCCTGGTCAAAAACTACTCTGATTTCCCTCTTACTGACTTACTTATGATTCACCACTCTCTTTGGTAACTAG
>CAUYON010199506.1:0-13459 GCA_963573935.1 Arctocebus calabarensis
AGTCCCAGATACTTGGGTGGCTGTGCCAATACAAACACTTAAGCCAAACAGTTTGAGGTTTCTGTAAGCGTTTAAACCCAAGATCTAGACCGAGGGAAACAAACAAATAATCTTTCTCAAAAAAAAAAAAAAAAAAAAAAAAAAAGAGCAGTAAGAATAACTTTTTAGTTACATGTTTATAGTTTACTATACTGTGGGTAAGCACCACAGGGACTGCATGGAGACTAATGGTAGTCTCCCACATACCCACAGAGGATATGCTGACCCCTTTTCCGAAATTTCACTGTCACTGATGAGACACTCAGGGGAATTTCTAAAAGATCATGCCAGCCCCATCCATATCAACAAAAAATTGCTTGAAAAAATGAAAGGGTAGTTAAAATCTTAAATTTACCTGCACTTTCAATAATTCTTGACAGAAGACAGCACGGGAGAACATACTTTGTGCCAGTAAATACTTAGCAACCTCTAACAAGGAAGACAGTTTCTTCTGAAAAAAAGAGATTAAATCTTTTAAAAAAATAGGCAAATTACCTGAAATGATTTTAAGAAATATACTATTTTCCCAACCAGTTTAAATGTAATAATTTGCATTCTTCATTTCACTGTGGTCTTACCCGCTGCTCTGAGGTCAGCAGTACAGAGGGCCTGGGCTCTGCCGCAGCGGCACAGACCTGCTCCATGCTGGAGGCAGCCACCCTAGCTGCCAGGACTCCTACTGGGAACCCCAGCCTTGAGGCTTGATCCTGCAGAACAGAGCCTTACAAACAAAACAAAATCATAGCTTTCTCTATTTTTTTTTTTTTAAAGAGATGGGGTCTCGCTATATTGCCTAGGCTAGAGTACTGTTGCTATTCACAGGTGCAATCCTACTACTGATCAGAACAGGAGTTTTTGTTTTTTTTTTTTGAGACAGAGCCTCAAGCTGTCACCCTGGGTAGAGTGCCATGGTATCACAGCTCACAGTAACCTCCAATTCCTGGACTCAAGCGAGTCTCCTGCCTCTGCCTCCCAAGTAGCTGGGACTACGGGCGCCCGCCCATTTTTTTTGTTTTTGGTTGCAGCCATCATTGTTGTTTGGCGGGCCCGGGCTGGATTCAAACTCGCCAGCTCAGGTGTACGTGGCTGGTGTCTTAGCCTGTTGAGTCACAGGCACCGAGCCAGCACGGGAGTTTTGACCTGCTCTGTTTCCGACCTGGGCTGGTTCACCTCTCCTTAGGCAATCTGCTGGCCCCCTGCTCCCGGGAGGTCACCAAATTGTTGCCAAACTTAGTGCGGACACCCAATCTGCACAGCACACTATACCCCAGAACTCCTGGACTCAAGCGATCCTCCTGTCTTAGCCTCCAGAGTAGCTGGGACTACAGGCGCACGCCACAGCATTCAGCCATAGCTTTTTTCTTTTCAAACAAAATTTAAAGTACCTCAACAAATCCCCAACAATAAAAAAAAATAAATAAATACAAGCAGAAGACTTATAGTTACAAATGCCTTAGCTGGCCTGGTGAGGTGGCTCGCACCTAGAATCCTAGCACTCTGGAAGGCCAATTAGGGTGGATTGCTTGAGTTCCTAAGTTCAAGACCAGCCTGAACAAAAGTCAGACCTGTCTCTACTAAAATAGAAAAACTGAGGCAAGATGATAGCTTGAGCCCAGGAGTTGGAGGTTGCTGTAAGCTGTGACACCACAGCACTCTACCCAGGATGACAAAAGGAAACTCTGTCTCAAAAAAAAAAAGAAACTGCCTTAAGCTGCAGCATCACAGAAAACTGCCTGTTAAAGAAAAAAATATGGCATGGCGCCTGCGGCTCAAGTGGCTAAGGCGCCAGCCACGTACACCTGAGCTGGGGGCTTCAAATCCAGCCCGGGCCGCCAAACAACAATGATGGATGCAACCAAAAAATAGCTGGGCGGTGTGGCGGGTGCCTGTACTCCCAGCTACTTGGGACGTGGAGGCAGGAGACTCACTTGAGCCCAGGAGTTGGAGGATGCTGTGAGCTGTGATGCCACAGCACTCCATCCAGGGTGACAGCTTGAGGCTATGTCTCAAAAAAAAAAAAGAAAGAAAGAAAAAAAATAGAGGCTGACCCATTAGCTCACACCTGTAATCCCAGCACTCTGGGAGGCCAAAGTGGGAGGATCACTTGAGCTTAGGAGGTTGAGACCAGCCTGAGCAATAGCAGGACCCTATCTCTACTAAAAATAGAAAAACTAGCTGGGCATCATGGACCTGTAGTCCCAGCACTCTGGGAGGCTGAGGCAGGAGGACTGCTTGAGCCCATTAGGTTGAGGTTGCTGTGAAGTATGATGATGCCATGGCTCTCTACCCAAGGCAACAGAGTGAGACTATGTCTAAATAAATAAATAAATAAATAGATGTAAAAGGAAAAACATGAGATAAAAATTAAGATAATTGTCTGGGCATGGTGGCTCACACCTGTAATCCTAGCACTCTGGGAGGCTGAGGCAGGAGGACTGCTTGAGCCCATGAGGTTGAGATTACTGTGAAGTATGATGACGCCATGGCTCTCTACCCAAGGCAACAGAGTGAGACTATGTCTAAATAAATAAATAGATGTAAAGGGAAAAACATGAGATAAAAATTAAGATAATTGTCTGGGCATGGTGGCTCACACCTGTAATCCTAGCACTCTGGGAGGCCAAGGAGGGTGGATTGCTTGAGCTCAGGAGTTCGAGACCAGCCTGAGCAAAAGCGATACCCTGTTTCTACTAAAAATAAAAAAACTGGCTCAGTGCCTATGGCTCAACGGGCTAAGGCGCCAGCCGTGTACACCTGAGCTGGCGGGTTTGGATCCAGCCCGGGCCTGCCAAACAACAATGACGGCTGCAACCAAAAAATGGCCTGGCATTGTGGCGGGCGCCCATAGTCCCAGCGACTTGGGCGGCAGAGGCAAGAGACTCACTTGAGCCCAGGAAATGGAGGTTGTTGTGAGCTGTGATGCCACGGCACTCTATCCAGGGTGCCAGCTTAAGGCTCTAAATCAAAAAATAAAAATAAAAATAAAAAAACTGGAGGCTGAGGCAAGAGAATCACCTAAGCTCAAGAGCTGGAGGTTGCTGTGAGTGGTGACACCCTGGTACTCTACCGAGGGAGAAAGAAGAAAGAAAGAGAGAGAGAGAAAGAGAGAGAGAGAGAGAAAGAAAGAAAGAAAGGCAAAAATAAAAATAAAAATAAAAAAACTGGAGGCTGAGGCAAGAGGATCACTTGAGCCCAAATTGGAGGTTGCTGTGAGCTATGATACCACAGCACTCTCTCCAGAGCGACAACTTAAGATTCTGTCTCAAAAAAAAAAGAAAGATAAGGTGGTACCTGTGGCTCAGTGAATAGGGTACTGGCCCCATATACCCAGAGTGGCGGGTTCAAACCCAGCCGTGGCCAAACTGCAACAACAACAAAATAAAAAAAAAAAAAAGAAAGAAAGAAAGATAAAAAAAGAATATGCTTATCATCTTTAATCTTCTTTCCAAAATAATTTAACAATCTTTAAAATTTTTCATGGTACACTAGTTGAAAATCACTGCTCTGTGGCATATCTTCCTACCTGCAACTCTGTTAAGCTACCGAGGTTCTCACAACCAACAAGATGTCATACTTTGTTAAGTCCTTTTTCTGACCAATCCATCAATCCTCCTGACTTACTCTCCCTACAAAATAAAAATGTAAAGAGCCAGGAGGCTCGGCACTTGTAGCTCAGCAGCTAGGGCATCAGCCACATACACAGGAGTTGGTGGGTTCGAACCCAGCTGCGGCCTGCCAAACAACAATGATAACTACAACCAAAAAAAAGCCCGGCATTGTGGTGGGCACCTGTAATCCCAGATACTTGGAAGGCTGAGGCAAGAGAATTGCTTAAGCCCAAGAGTTTGAAGTTGCTGTGAGCTGTGATGTCATAGTATTCTACCCAGGACAACAGCTTGAGACTCTGTCTCAAAAAAAAAAAAAAAAAAAAAAGGCTTGGCACCTGTGGCTCAACAGCTAACCTGAGCTGACGGGTTCAAATCCAGCCCGGGCCCACCAAACAACAATGATGGATGCAACCAAAAAATGGCCGGGCGTTGTGGCAGGTGCCTGTAGTCCCAGCTACTTGAGACTGAGGCAAGAGAATCACCTAAGCCCAAGAGCTGGAGGTTGCTGTGAGCTGTGATGCCAGGGGCTTAAAAAAAAAAAACCAACCAGGGCCAAATAAACAGCAATGACAACTCCAACAAATAAATAGCTGGACTTTGTGGCAGGTGCCTGTAGTCCCAGCTACTTAGGAGGCTGAGGCAAAAGAATTGCTTAAGCCCAAGAGTTTGAGGTTGCTGTGAGCTGTGATGCCATTGCACTCTACCGAGGGTGACATAATGAGATTCTGTCTCAAAAAAATAAGTAAATAAAAAATAAATAAATTTCTACTCATCCTAAGCAGACCACAGTCACTTAACATAAAAAGTCTTCTATAACTCAGTATGTTAAGAAATTGAAGATGTAACTTACCTACAAATGAACTAGAACGACTAGTGCAGGCCTCAGGGTGATCAGGAACAACCAACTGGCTAAGACTCAGGTTTTTACATGGTGAACCTTCTACCTAGAAACCAAAATACAAAGACCTCCATTTTAAAAATCAAAGGCTGTGTGCATAAACCCAACCTGTGTGTCTACAATGCTTGCCTACTGAGTGGTTTTCAATTTTTTTTTGGGCGGGGGCAGAATCTCATTCTGTTGATCTGGGTAGAGTGCCATGGCACCAGACAGAGTTCACAGCAGCCTCAAACTCCTGGGCTCAAACAATCCTCCTGCCTCAGCCTCCTGAGTATCTAGGGTTACAGGTACCTGTCATCAGGCCCAGCTAATTTAATGATCTTTAAAAATTTAATGATTTTTTAGTAGAGATGGAGTCTCCCTCTTTTCAGGCTGGTCTCAAACTCCTGAACTAAAGCAATTCACGCCCCTCAGTCTCCTAGAGTGCCAGGATCAACAGGTATGAGCCACTGTGCCTGATTTATTTATTTTTGTAGAAACAGAGTCTCACTGTATTGCCCTCAGTAGAGTGCCACGGCGGCACTCCAACTCGTGGGCTTAGGCAATTCTCTTGCCTCAGCCTCCCAAGTAGCTGGGACTGCAGGTGCCCGCCACAATGCTGGCTATTTTTTGTTGCAGTTTGGCCGGGGCAAGGTTTGAACCCTCCATCCCTGGTATATGGGGTCAGGGCCCTACTCACTGAGCCACCAGTGCCGCCCTCACTGTGCTTGACTTTAAACAGTAAAACTTCTTAAAACCTTGTAAGAATTATCATTTAGGCTCAGCGCCTGTGGCTCAGCGGGCTAGGGTGCCAGCCACGTACACCTGAGCTGGCGGGTTCAAATCCAGCCCGGGCCCACCAAACAATGGGAGGCAGGAGACTCGCTTGAGCCCAGGAATTGGAGGTTGCTGTGAGCTGTGATGCCACGACATTCTACCCAGGGCGACAGCTTGAGGCTCTGTCTCAAAAAGAAAAAAAAAGAATTATCATTTAATTCATTTTTCAACATCTTTTGTATCAAAAGAGGTAAATGCTGCCAGTTTTTCTTCCCACCTTGACAAAATTTAATGATTGCTCCCATCAAATTCTAGGCTTTCCTGATGTTTTCCTAGGAAGGGTATGCCTTTGCTGGGTTCAAAAAACCAGTATCTGCCTGCAAAGGAAAACCAATTTTTCTTACCTCAAGCAAAAGATTATTCAAGTCTTGGTGACTTCTCAGGAGGTGCACAGCTGAAGCCTTTAACTTCTGCCCCCGTTCAGGATTATATTTTTGCCTCTTGGCCCTTCCTGCTAATGGGGAAAATCAGTTTTAAAAAATTACATCTCTATTTAAAGGAGACACTGTGACACCCTGTGTAAAGACCAAGTTGACTCCACTTTATTAAAACTAACTCCATCTTATTCCTCAGCCTTCATTATGTACTTACATGCCCAAAGCGTTAGGTAACCTACTCCCTCCCCTGCCCCTTGTCCTTGTGTCTGCCCTGAGCAGCTCCTTCCCAGATCAGCTGAGGACAAGTATTACTCAGTCCCCTAGACCTCTATCAACTCACCCCCTCCCTTTTTCCTTTCTGTACCCTTAAAAACCCCCTCCTTTTCCAGGCCACGGGCTTCTCCGTTTTCTTGCTGTGCCAGGTGTGAGAGACCCCCCAGCCCAGGCTGACTTGTAAATAAACTTCTTGCTCTTGCATCGGATTTAGTCTCTCGGTGATTTATGTGGGGGATCCCTTGAGCTGGGCACAACACCTGCACCCCCACCTGATGGTCTGAGGACACACGCTATTTTTGTGGATCCCTCAATTCCATCATGAGAAAACATCAGAAAAACCCAAAAGACACTCTATAAAATAACAGACCAGTACTTCTCTGCAGTGCTGAGATCTTGAAAAACAAGACAAGAATACTAGGAAATGGGACAGTTACATACGACACGGGATCCTGAGACCAAAAAAAGACATTATGGGGGAAACTCATGCAATCTGAATAAAGTCTGTAGTTAACAGCATCGTACCAACGTTAATGTTTTGGGTCTGATTCCTGTTAAACACGAATCGTGTGGTTCTCCTGCTAAGTTACATTTGATGCTACTGGACTGACTTTTGGGGTGAGACTTAAACCTCCTGTTTGAGGAACCCCTATCCTGAAGTCCTGGTCTGCCAGGGCCTGCCAAGGAGGGGAGGGGGCGTGGAGCGGCGCGGAGGAGGGAGGGGGAGGGAAGAGCCCCGGGGAGGGAGAGAATCCGGGGACTGGGCCCGGGGAGGCCGCCGCGCACACTAGGCCCCAGCCCGGCGGCCAGCGGCGAGAGCCAAGGCGCGGAGCACGGCCTCTGGAGGACGTAGTGGGTGAGAAGGGGTCGCGGGGCCGGCGCCACCAACCTACCCAGTAGCTCTGCCCAGGGCCTCCGGCGGGTCCCAGACCCCGGACCGAAGGCCACGTCCCGCGCGGGACTGCCAGACATGACCACAGCGCTCAGCCAAGGCGGTGGCTCAGAACACCGAGCCCGCGCTGCTTTCCCATTGGCTGCGGCAGCGCGCTTACTCATTGGCTGGCAGGTATCCGGCCACGCCCCCGAGGCCGAGATCTCGAGTAGCGGCCATCGTGGTAGTGGCAAAGGAGGCGGCGACTCAGGCGCATAAAGGCAGGTGCAGCTTGGGAGCTGGAGGCTTTGGTGCCAGCTGCCTGGGAAACTGCGTGCGAGGGACGGTGATGTCCCTTGGGCTTTGTTCCTGCCAGATATTAGAGCTGGTCTTGAAGAGACCACCTGACAAATCGAGGGAGTCGCCAAAAATTACTGCCTGCATCAAAGCACCCCGGTGCGGCCCATCCATGGGAAGGCGGAGGACAGGTCGCCTACACCCGTGGCGGCTCCGTCCCCCGAAGCTGTCTGCGACACTAGGAGCAGCCTGTGCACCCCCTTCCCACGCGTGGGCCACGACCGGATGTGTGGTCTGCGGTTTGCATATTCCGCTCACCCACGTTGTGTGGCTATAGTTGGTTGTGTATTCCATGGTGTAAAGGCGATTTGGGTTTTTTTTGTTAAGTTGAACGAGGGTGGCTTAGGATGGGAAGGGGCAGAAGCCTGCAAGACTGGGGCTTGTAAGCCAGCGAAATAGCGAGAGCTTCTCACTGCCTGTAATTGAGAGAGTTCCTTTAGATTTGTTTGGACAAGTTTTACTATTTATCACTTTTACACTACATGAAAATACAAATGAAGGCTCGGCGCCTGTGGCTCAGCGGCTAGGACGCCAGCCACAGCCGCACTAGAGCTAGCCGGTTTGAATCCAGCCTGGGCCTGCCAACTACTATGACTATAACCAAAAAATAGCCGAGTGTTGTGGCGGGCGCCTGTAGTCCCAACTACTTGGGAGGCTGAAGCAAGAGAATCGCTTAAGCCCAAGAGTTTGAGGTTGCTGTGACACCATGGCACTCTACCCAGGGCGACAGCTTGAGACTCTGTCTCAAAACAACAAAACACACAAATGTAGATGAAAAGTCTGTCAAAGTTGGGTGGTGCCTGTGGCTCCAGGAGTAGGCCACCAGCCCCATATACCCGAGGTGGTGGGTTCAAACCTGCTCTGGCCAAAAACTGCAAAAAAAAAAAAAATCTGTCAAAGTTGTCCTGAAATCTCCTTACATTTGGACTCAGGCTTTTGGTTTCTTTTCTTTTTTTCTTTTTTTGAGACAGAGTCTCACTTTGTCACCCTCAGTAGAGTGTGGTGGCGTCATAGCTCACAGCAACCGCCAACTCTTGGGCTGAAGTGATTTTCCTGCCTCAGCCTCCCAAGTAACAGGGACTATGCCCAGCTATTTTTAGAATTGAGGGTCTCACTTTTGCTCAGGCAGGTCTCAAACCTCTGAGCTCAGGCAACCCACCCACCTCGGCCTCCCAAAGTGCTAGGATTATAGGTGTGAGCCACCTCACCATCAGCCCTTTCTGAATCACTCTCGACTCAGCTCAGTAGCCAGAATTTCACACTTCATCACCCTGCCGGCCACGAAGATCACTTGTAAAAGAAACCTCCATGTCAACTTCTGCATTCCTTCCAAACAGCTAGAAACTGAGTTTTCAAGTTCATGAACAGCCATGACCCTCTTAAAAACCCAGACTTCCTGGCTGTTGAGCTGGGCAGACCCTTGAGGGTAATGAAGGATAGTGCCTGCATCACTGTTTATCCACTATTGTGTGTTACAGAAGAGAGCCCGTCCCCTCCCTTTATGGAGTCTACTTCTTCATCCCTTCACTCTGGGGTGACCAATAAGCATGATTAAATGGGTTCCAGGCAGAGCTTGTGGCTCAGTGAGTGGGGCACTGGCCCCATTACTAAGGGTGACGGGTTCGAACCCAGCTCCAGCCAAACTGCAACAAAAAAAATGGCCAGGCATTGTGGCAGACACCTGTAGTCCAGGCTACTTGGGAGGTTGAGGCAAGAGAATTGGCAAAGCCCAAGAGCTGGAGGTTGCTGTGGGCTATGGCACCAAGGCACTCTAAAATAAATAAATAAATAGGTTCCAAACAGAAGTTCAAAAAGAGCTTGTGCTTTAGAGATTAGAACCCAAGACCTCAAGGAGCACTGTGAGCTAGCTTGGTGGGGACAACAGGCCACACCAAGGAGAGGGAAGTGCTTACAAAGCAACAGATACAAGGTATAGCCTTTCATGTACTGGAAATGAAATGGCTGGAACCATTAATATCACTGTGTTACAAATGAGGAAACAAGGACACTCACCGGTTAAGTAATTTGTCCAAGTACTCATAGCTTATAAATGGCAAAGACAGGAAAGAACCTGGGACTGTCTGACCCCAGAGCACAAGTTCTTAAGATACAACTATATAACTTACTATACATCTCTGTTCTTACTATACAACTCTGAGACCTGGACATAGGGCATTAGAGTCCTATAGTGGACAGAAAGGAAGAACTTCCTCATTTTCCATGCCAAGTAATTCCTCTTTCTCAACCTGAGCAATATAGCAAAAACACCCTCAAAATGAAAATTAGAAAATTTAGCTAAGTGTGGCAGCACATGGATAGTCCCAGCTACTCGGGAGGCTGAGGCAGGATCCCTTGAACTGAAGAGTTTAAGTTGCTATGAGCTATGATGACACCATGTATTCCAGCATGGACAACAGAGCAAGACCCTGTCTCAAAAAAAAAAAAAATTCCTCTTTCTCCTTGCCCTCTGCCCTCTCAAAAGTAAGGCATCTGAAGAAATAGGTAGCCAGGTATGGTAGCTCATGCCTTTAATCCCAGCACTCTGGGAGGGCAAGGCAGGTGCCTGAGCTCACAGGTTTGAGACCAGCCTGAGCCAGAGAGAGACCTGTCTCTAAAAATAGCCAGGCGTTGTGGCAGGCGCCTGTAGTCCCTGCTACTTGGGAGGCTGAGACTTGGCTGAATCACTTAAGCCCAAGAGTTTGAGGTTGCTATGATGCCACAGCAGTCTATCAAGGGCAATAGTGTAAGTGAGACTCTGCCTAAAAAAATAAATAAAAAGGATCAGCCTGAGCAAAGTGAGACCCCAGTCTCTACCGAAAATAGAAAAACTAGCTGGGCATTGTGGTGGGCACCTGTACTCCCAGCTACTCAAGAGGCCAAGGCAAGAGCTCTCTTAAGTCGAGGAGTTTGAAGTTTCTGTGAACTATGACATCACAGCACCCTACCCAGAGTGACAGAGTGAGACTGAAACCTGAAAAATATTAAGCCAAACCAGACAGGTTCCCCCACCACCCTCACAGACCCCTCACCACCTCATGCTTTGGGGACACTCCCTTTATTCATGACAGTTCTTACATGGAAATGGCCAAGAATGGAGGAATGAAGATGGATTTTTCCCTTAACATTGCCCAAGGTGCCAGGAAATACTGGCGACAAGGATGAGGCTCCTATGCAGACTGTAAACTCCATGAGGATATGATGGAAGGGCATTTGTAAAAGGAGAATCCATAAAAGTGAAGGTCTCAGGGAAGCTGATGTGCTTCCAAGTGCTGGGAAAGGAGAGGCCAAGTGCACTCCCCATTCCCTCCCCGGTGCCTCGAAACCCAAGGCTTAGCCCTTAGCTGGTGGCCACTAGACTACCTGGCTATGACTTTGTGGGGACCCTGGCCAAGTTTGGGCATTCAGTACAATGCTCTTCTTTGCAACTGGAGACAAAGCAGGGCTTGCATTCATGGGCTGGGTATAGGACAGGCACATGAATTCAGAATTTATAAAGTCCCCACAAAGATTTCTGCCAGGTCCAGATGGAGACACTCTACAGTCTGCTGGCAGAGTATAATGGTATGAACTTCAGACAGACCAGCTTATACAAAGGACAAAAAGGGCCAGGGGCAGTGGCTCACACCTATAATCCCAGCACTCTGGGAGGCTGAGGCAGGATCATTTGAGCTCAGGAGTTTGAGGTTGCTGTGAGCAAAGCCTGGGTAACATTTACAAGTGAGTCTCCAAAAAATAAGGACAGAAATGCCCCTGGGGAAATCCCAGGCCCTGCCAGGAGGCTTATTACCTGGAGTCCAGCCCCTGACTACCAGAACCACACCAAGAGCTGTCTGCCTTAATCTTAAGGGTACAGCACATCTTGAGGGGGGAATTTGTCAGGGTTTGGGGAATGTTGTTTCCACTTGGTTGTGAGTCACACTGAGAAAGGCCTTTCTATTTCCTCCAAGTTTCTGGCAAACATGGAACAGTGACTATTTTAATCAGCAGTGAACTCGGGCTTACACATCTTCTCCGAAGGCTTGCCAAATTCCAAAATGTAAACATACTGGTTCATACTCTTGGAAATCACTAAACACATTTCTTTAAAGAGAGTTTATAAAAGCCATAAAAATCACCAGCTCATGGAACCAGGTCCACCTACATGTTTGGAAAATTGCTATGCTCAGAGACAGCCAAACAACCACAGATCCCAGGCTACTAAGTCTGCTGCAGCCTCACTCTGGGATGCCTGCCAGCTGAGATGAGGCTGTGCATGCCGGGGTTGGGGTTTATATCTTTGATGACATTATTTGCAGCGCTGGGGCTGAGACAACTTAAGGAGCCGAGGGCTCTCCTGATTTTCTGTCACACCAATAGCTTGCATTTCTCTTCCCAAAGGTTTCACCATGTCTCTGAATGCAGGACTAGCTGGCCAAAGTTGTTTTTGTGCTGAGCTATGACTCTCCTAACCAGGAAATTTTGAAGGTTGGTGGAGAAGGATAAGTCACAAGGTCTTTCCTTGCTCAGTACCCAGAATGCTAAGGAAGGAAAATAAACCAAAGAATGCTTTCATGCCCCAGTTTTTTCCTTCTTTAAAACGAGCCTAACGGATGTGCACAAGTCTCCCTGGGAGGCCAAGAGGTTCTGCTGCTGTCTGCACCCTCCCAGATGCAGGTGCCAGTCCAGACCCCACAACAACCAACATCCACAAGGAGACCCAGCAGTGGCTGCAGTGGGTCCTGGGCCTGATACTCCCACAGTCACTTGGCATCTGGTAAGAGCCACACTAGGCTTCTGCACACTCCCTAGAAGGACTGTGCACCACTCACAACCACATGCAGAGCCACTTTGCCCCAATTTCTGCAGTTTAAGACAAAAGAGAAGGAGGTGGTGGGAGAAGTGGGGGGGGGGAGGGCGTGAGGCTGGTGGGAACAGCCAGGAAGCCCTGGAATGTTTCAACAAGAAAGCCACCTATACACTCCTGTGTGCACACAGATCCCACCCTGTGTGCATAGGTATGTGCCCCTGTGTGCATAGGCATGTGCACGCAGATCCTACCATATATGTATGTATGTGCACACAGATCACACTGTGTGTGCATAGATCACTCCTTGTACACATGTATGTGCACAAAGATTACACCACATAACCATGCATAGAATACACCATGTGTGCATGGATGTGCACACAGATCCCACCCTGTTTGCATAGATGACACCATGTATGCATGTATGTGCACACAGATCACACCGTGTGTGCACAGATCACACCATGATGCATGTATGTGCATATAGATCCCACTGTGTGTGCATAGATCACACCATGTATGCTTGTATGGGCACACAGATCACACCATGTGTGTATAGACAACACTGTGTGTGTATATATGTGCACACAGATCACCCCTTGTGTGCAGATGATCACACCCTGTGTGCATAGATCACACTGTGTATGCATGTATGTGCACACAGATACCACCCCGTGTGCATAAATGATACCATGTATGCATGTATGTGCACATAGATCCCACCCTGTGCACATAGATGACACTGTGTAAACACGTATGTGCACACGGATCACTCCTTGTGTGCACGAATCCCACCATGTATGCATGTATATGCCAATAGATCACCCCTGTGTACACAAATCCCACTCTGTGTGCACACAGAGCACACTGTGTGTACATAGATCACATCATGTATGCATGTGTGCACACAGATCACCCTGGGTCTGCACATACACACCAGGTACACATAGCTTCACTTAGATCCTCCTGCTCTCTTCCTTGCTCAGCAAAGCTGTTCATTGACAGCAGCAGGAAACAGGAAGGAGGACTGGGTTGGTGCAATCCAATAACATAACAATGCTACATTCCTGCTTGGTGCCCGTAAGGCAGTGGTTACAGCACCAGCCACATACACTTAGGATGGCAGGTTTGAACCTGGCCCAGGACAGCTAAACAACTACAACAACAACAAAAAGTAGCTGGGCGTTGTTGCGGGCACTTTTAGTCCCAGCTACTTGGGAGGTTGAAGCAAGAGAATCACTTAAGCTCAGGAGTTGGAGGTTACTGTGAGCTGTGATGCCACTGCACTCTACTGAGGGAGACATAGTGAGACTCTGTCTCAAAGATAAAATTAAAAATGCTGGGCGGGCACCTGTGGCTCAGCAAGTAGGGCACCGGCCCCATATACCAAAGGTGGTGGGTTCAGACCCGGCCTCTGCCAAACTGCAAAACAAA
>CAUYON010199511.1:0-37976 GCA_963573935.1 Arctocebus calabarensis
AGGCCTAAAGGAGGAGACGGGGAAAGACTGGGAGAGAAACGGAGAGAGCTTCTCTCTCCCCACTAGAATTTTCTCCCTCTACCAGGTGCCTTAATGTTTTCTGTATTCTTTTCTGTGAATAAATTCTGTCTTACAAAAAAAAAAAAATAAATAAATAGAAAACTCCATAAAAAAAAAAAAAAGTAAGTGGTATGAGTGGGGAGAAAGCTTTTTCTATACTAAACAAAATGACATTTGTCACAGAAAAGTAACTTTGTTGAGGAAGTCACTTGGAGGTCTAAATATACATTAAAACTATGCCCCAATACTAGTTATGGGGACGTAGGGCAATATTATTGTGATCTTTCGTCTTAAAAACATTTTCCCATTCATTTTATACTGAGACATCTTCACACTTAAAACTGTTCACGAGGAAAATTTCTGTTTTCAGTTTATAGAATAGAAACTTGGACAAGGCTGTGTACTTTTCCTGCCTTTTCCTTTACAAACAACAGAAAGCCATTTCCTGAGTGTTCTGGAGCAGGGCTCGCCGACAAGCAAGGCAGTGATTCTGTCTCTTAAGCCACTGTTTCCAAAGCTGGTTTTGGTGGAGAAGCTTTTAAGAAGGTAATTCTTTGTGCATTGTCATTAGAAAAGAATTGTTTTTAATGAGTGGCTAAGCCTTGTGTTTGCAGAAGGCTATTCTTTCAGTGATTTTTGCTTTCCTTAAGTCCTTTCTTTTGGGGGGATAACATACTAAACAGGCCTGGTTCAGTTCTTCAGGAGAAGTTATCACGAGGGGGTAGAAAAATCTCCTTTATTATAAAATGGAAAGAGAAACAATTGCCTGCCTGGCAGAGATTACGAGCTTAGAAACAAGGATCACAAGATCCATTTCTGGCATGTGCAGCACATTTATTTTAAGGCAGCACCAGGCTAGCGAGTCTTTCCATTTGTTAGGCAGAAGTATGGGTTTATCAAGCTGGGGGGGTTGGAGGCTGATACTTTTGAGAGTATTAGGTCAAATTCTTATAGCAAGTCTGAAAATACAGAAAAATAAAAATATATTGCATATGGGGGGTAGATTTCAAAAAATGACAACTTTTTTTAATGGTTCATCTGTGTCTGAAACTGCAAATGAGGCTTCAACTAACAGAGAGGAGGCTTCAACTAACAGAAGAGACTCTTCATGAACTAAGGGATGTTTCATGGAGACAGAAGCTCCCACTTACAAATGAGTCCTAGTTACCAGACTATTTTTCAAAAGACATAACCACACTGCTTTCCTAGACAGGTATCATTTTCAGAGTTTATGGGCTGCAAATTTCTAAAACTAACATGGTCCTAACCTTAAAAACTGTCCTTTCTTGCTCTCTTATGTAATATCTACTTTGAACACATACAGCTGTTCCACATTTAAAAAAAAATGCGATCATTTAAATAAAATGGTTCTGGAAAGCACGCCTTTGTATTTTTTTCTTTCACTAAGGGTGTTTATTTAAAACAAACAGAATGGGAAGGAGTCAGCATGAAATACAATCCTGAATTCCTATTTATAATTAAATTAGCATCTGTAGACTTTTCTGAATGGAATTGTGCTAAGAGATGCCCGCATGTCTGCCTGTCTGCATGATTCAGCCCAAACTCTCTCCGTTAGACAGTCAAACAGCACAAGGTGTTTAAAACTATCACTGTATCTCCACCAGTTAAGGGAAGGCTCTAGGGTAACTGGCAGAATTGATATTCCAAACCAGGTGACTGGGACAGAGCAGTTCTGAAGAGCAACATCTGGTGTATAAATATAGAGCAACACTGGAGATGTCCAGAGGTTGGCCATCCAGTTTGTTTCAGTAAGTCAAATTACTTGATAGGGTGATTTGTTAAGCATCAGTTAAATCCTCCTCCAAATAAAACCAAACCAAGCAAAGGCAGGGTTAGTAAACAAGGGGATAAAAAGCCTAAACTACAAAGGGATACATTTAGGCCCTTCTACTGAAAACTGGTGCAAAGTTACTTGAGGGAAAAAAGTTTTAATAAAATAAGCTGAAACTAGACAGTTCCAGAAAGGTTGACTCAGACTACGTTTAAGAAGTGGGGTCAATGTGAAATGCATGAAAGGGATTTTAAATTGATCCAGGAAAAGATCCTAAGCTCTACAAATACATGTCAACTTTTAACATCTTTTATAGTTCATGAGTGAAAAAGGGTGTGTGCTTGGCCACTAGCACTGTGACTGTCTTTCAGCTAAGGAAAAGCAGAGGGTGTATTTCACACCAAAGTCCCTGGCAATTGGAAGGTTTTTCAAGGTGGCAGCCATAAGTTTGTTTTCCAAATGAAATAATATTGAGACCAAAAGTTCATTCCATGTGCAACTCACAGCTGTATCTTTAAGGTTAAACATTTCTGGCCAGGCAGGGTGGCTCATGCCTGTAATCCAAGCACTCTGGGAGGCCGAGGCGGGTGGATTGCTTGAGCTCACAAGTTTGAGACCAGCCTGAGCAAAAGTGGGATGCTGTCTCTACTAAAAATAGAAAACACTGAGGCAAGAAGATCATCTAAGCCTGAGTTGGAGGTTGCTGTGAGCTGTGATGCCATGGCACTCTACCCAGGGCGACAGTTTGAGACTCTGTCTCAAACAAAAGGAAAATTCTACGATTAAGGAAGAATTTTTAAAGTAAAAGCACTATACATACAAAAAAAAAAATGAGCCTCAAAAGTCTTCTAATTCATATAGATGTACAAAACAATTTAGAAATTATAACCATGTATAAAAACTATAGCCAAAAGATAGATATAAGCCCAACAAATGCATATATGATTATTTACTATACACATGTGTGAGGAAGGAGTGAATTGCTCGCAACTGTCAGGAGGAAGACTGACTAACTGAGCCACGTTCTTCGGCCTGAGTCCTTATCTTTCCAACCCCTTTTGTTCCACAGAGGGGTCTGCTGCAGAACAGAAAGTTTTTTCATGTTTTAAGGGTTGTAAGAAACAAACAAAAAAATGACAATTATGCAACAGACACTGTAAATGGCCCTAAAAGCCAATAATGACATGTACTATCTGATCCTTTATATAAAAAGTGAGCTGGCTCCTGTTCTACAGGATAAACTGAGACACTGGTCCCAACAAACAGGCTAAGTAAAATTTAAATTACCCTACGTTAGTGTCAAGTACAGTGCCTGACTTAATAAATTAATTGTTGCTTAAAAACAAATGAACATAACTTTGTAAGAGAAAAAAAAAAAAAACAAAGAGTCTTAAATTGCATCAGATACCCCATTTTTAAAATACCCAGGAGAGGAATCTATGATGTCAGAAATGTAATAAATTAAGACATTAGAGACCAGTTTTAGCATAGTCTTCTCAGCAACTTAGGTTTTGTTTTTTCCTTTTTTCAATGAGAATTATTTAATCACTACCCGTAATAGTTACAGTCTTCATTCTTAGAAACATTCAGAATCAAGGGAAATTAGGTATTTAGCCCGATGTTACTCTTGTCTTCGAACCTTTGAAATTCTAGCCTTTAGCCACAAACATTTCATTCATTCATTCTTTTTTTTGTTTGTTTGTTTTGAGACAGAGTTTCACTTTGTATCCCTGGGCACGGTGCTGTGGCGTCACAGAGCCATAGCAACCTCAAACTCCTGGACTTCAGTGATTCTCTTACCTCAGCCTCCCTAGTAGCTGAGACTACAGGTGCCTGCCACCATGCCCAGCTTTTTTTTAAGAGACAACGTCTCACTCTGGCTCAGGCTGGTGTCCTGAGCTTAGGCAATCCACCCTCCTCCCAGAGTGCTAGGATTACAGGTGTGAGCCACCTTGCCTGGCCGAACATTTCATTCTTGAAATGATTTTTTTGAAAAGGCCACAAAATTCAACCCTATTATATTAATTTCGTATACATCAGATGTATTATGAATTAGAAAGAGCAAGCCTGCTGGAACAAGCCCAGAACTTAAGAAATGAAGCAGCAGTAGACAGAGAGTGAATAAAGGAAAAGGAGCATGACGACAACACTCATCTTCTCCTGTGCCATCAGCTGCTCCCTTCATTCATTCTGCAAGGACGCAGACATTCGGAAGGAAGAGGCACCGGAAATGGGCCCAAATTAGTTTGCTGCTTTAAAAATCACTATGAAAATGTCCTTTTAAGAAGCAACAGTACAGAGAGGCAGTGTAACTGGGAGATGAGATGTGAAGGCAGAAGTTCCAAACACTATTGTGGACTTTTAAAGGATAGATATGCATCGTAGGGGAAACCTACCCTCCACAAAAGCCAACACACAGAACTGCCCCACCCGGCTTCCTCCTCTCTGAAAGTGCAGGCACGACCCCCCCACTGCTCCTCCAGCAGCTGCTGCTTCTCACCCGACTCAGTCCTGCGGCCTCTGTGCCTGTGCTCTCTGCCCCCACCTCATTCTGTTCTCTCAGGTCGCTCTGTTGCTGTTCTGACCCGATCCTTTAGATTCATGTTTCAGGTAGCCACTACTGCTTTCTACGATGTGTAGCAGACACGGACAAGGCTATCTGCCAACAGCTAAGTACATTTTCTTTTCTGCTTTTAGCAATTCACTAATCAAGGTACACTGGTTAGCGTACAGCTGACACCCAGAAGTGTCCTGTTAGTTAGCCCAGTTGGCAGATCTATGGGTGGCTTTATACTGTTTGAGCAGCCTGTGACAATGAAGTCCTCATAGATGCTCCCCATTTCAACTGAATTACAGAAATATTCTATAGTCATTTCTCCACCTAGCAAAAAAGTACTCTCCACGGATAAGTGAGGCCACCATTATCTCAGGTTCCATCTAATTTGCTTCTTGGATATGATGTTGGTTTCTTCTTAACACAGGACAGAATAACTCAGAAGTATAAAAATGACCAAAGGAAACAGTCTGGCTATCAGAAAGTGTTCTCCTGGTTCAGGTATTCCCCTACTGTCTCCTGTGCTAAACTGTTGTATCTTTCTTCTTCAGGTTGTTTGCTTTCTACAGCTTCTTTAGCAAATAAATAAGAAATGAACTCACCACACCATAGGAATATGTGTCACAAGTTTCAGACACAGGGAGACTCTGGATAACTTCCGGAGCCATCCACGGGAAAGTTCCGACCAAGGACATGTGTGTTGTGTGGTTATGAAACCGAGAGGCGCCAAAGTCGCAGATCTAAGGGAAAAGAAGCTAGAGTTAACTTTCTACTTTTCAGCTAATCAAAAAATTATCAGTCACGAGAATTTACATCTGAAATTAAGTTTTTTTTTTTTAAATTAAAGACATAGTCTTACCTTCAATACTCCATCAGCAGCTATAACAACTAAAAAATAAAAAGATAAATTATGAAAATCATTTAATTATTGTGAACTGTCTTACACTGAAAGAAATCAGAAACGTATATTTCGGTCTTTAACATGGCATTATAAAAGATAAAAATCAATGTTATTTACAGCGCTGAAGATTGCAAAAGGTTGTTGACATTAAAACAAAAGCCTAATGGAAAAGGCTTTTAAGACACTTGTTTTATACAAATGCAGTTCTAATAAAAAAGGCATAAATTAGTAGTAATTGGTAGAACCAAAGTTTTACCCCAGCTCTACCAATAGACTGCCAATGTGATACCGAGGAAGTCATTACCATTATTCCTTTATGGTATATATAGTTTTCTCTCCCAACTGAAGAGTAATTTTCTTAAAGGCAGAGACAATATTTATTCAATTATTCATACATTCATTCATTTCACAAATACACGCCGAGCACCTACTATGTGTAAGGCTATGCACTATGTTTAGAACAGGAAGGTAAGATCAGCAGTCTCTGTTCACTTGGGGTTCACAGTCTAATCAGAGAGCAGATTAAATGAACATCTAAAACAAAGTGGGATAAATCCTGTGATGACAGTACTATAGAACCAAACAACAAGAATATCGAAGTCTAGGGAGATCAGTGTCCTGAAAGAAATGATACTTATGTTAGGACCTGAAAAGCACAGGGCTTCGCTAGACAGAAGTCGGCTGAGGGGGGAAAGTAATTTCCTAGGCAGAAGGCAGAGCCCAGGCAAAAACTCAGGAGGAGAAGAAACGGTACGGCGCCTTCGGAAGGTAGGGGCCGGGCAAGGACAGCCCCTGTGAGAAATGGAGAACCCATGAACAATTCTAAGTGGAGGAATGAGATGAGCAAACGTGCAGAGGGAAGACTGGATCAGAGAAGAACAGAACTGGCGGCAAGGGGATCACTGCGCATGCGAGCGTGTGGGCCGAGAGAAGGGAGGATGCCTGTGCAAGGCTGTCCAGGGAACAGGGCAGGGCAGACCTGGACAGAGTCAAGAAATACTCAGGACACGGGCCAACCAGGCTGGATGAACAGCCGGGGAGGAGGGGAGAGGCAGGAGAACCCAAACTCTAACTCCTTTTTATTTAATTTCTAGCTTGGGCAACTCACTTCTACTCACTCAGTCAAGGAAATGCAGAAATTACTTTTTGGAGGGTGTGAGGTTGAAAGAAAATAAAAAGGTCAGTCTGAACATGATACATTTAAGGGTCATAAAAAATATCTATAATTAATAAGCAGATAGATCTATAGATTTGAAGTTGGGATCTGTTTTGGACTGTTAATACGTAGATGGGGCATTGATGGGAGTGTAAGAATAAGCGCTTAAGAGGAGACGAGGTCAAGGATAAAACCCTGAAGATAAGTTTCTGGTGTTTCTTTCATAAGCCGCACAGTGCCTTAACCATGGTAGAGGAGGGCGGTGCCTGTGGCTCATATGCCGGCCCCATGTGCCCAGAGGTTTAAACCCAGCCCTGGCCAAAAAGTGCAATAAATAAATAAAAATAAAAAAATAAACTTATAAAAAAAAACATGGTAGAGGAGCAATACTTACTAGCTGCTAATAATGATTTTAATAAGGTGAGAAAATAATTATTACATGAACTAATATATAGAAATTGCCTCCGGGTAAACATATTATAAACAACAAAGCTATAAAATTTTACAAATAGAAATGTAAATATTATTAATATTATACTCAGTTTTCCCATTATAAGATTAAGAAGTACTCAAAAAAATCTATCATTATATAAATATATATATAACATAGAAAAAGAAAGAGTCTTGTTTCCTTTCCACCCCTCCCCCCAAAAAAAAAACAACTGTTAAAAGTTAGGTCTGTATTCTTTCAATCAGAAAGTATGTGTGTTCCCATAAAAGTAACCACCCACAAATTGCAATTAAAAAAAAAGGGTGACACCCTCCACGGCTTTCTTCATAATGATAGCATGGAGAAGCTCATCATTTAGTTAACCATTCAGCATGGAAGATTCAGGATGTACTGAAGTCAAATTAATTGTTTAAATTGGAATTCTGGGTAGGAACTGAAAAATTTAGAAAGTCCTAAAACTGATATTTCCTACTAAACTGTAGATTATTAAATAATGACTTCCGGGTTAGCCAATTATATATCAAAAATGTCTAGTTCCAGGAAACTTATGTCTAGCCAGAGCCAAAGGGTAAGTGATAACCCAGAAAAGGGAAGGACAATAAGCCAGAGTCAACTGGCAGGGCTGAGCTGTTGGGCCAACCTGGACTGTTGATGAGGGGCAGGTGCCAGCCTGCTACCCCCCACCCCACCAAGTGCACACACAAACCTCAAGATCCTGGAGCATGTGTGAGCAAGGCTACCTGGTCCATTCATTCCCTGGTCCCCTTCCACTACTTGCATCACTACCCACGCTAAGGATCACACGATCAGCATGTACCCACTTTATTTATTTATTTATTTTTTGACAGCCAGAGTCTCAAGCTGTTGCCCTGGGTAGAGTGCTGTGGTGTCACAGCTCACAGCAACCTCAAACTCCTGGGCTCAAGCGATTCTCTTGCCTCAGCCTCCTAAGTAGCAGGCACCTGCCACAACACCTGGCTATTTTTTGGTAGCAGTTGTTGTTTAGCAGGCCCAGGTTGGGTTCAAACCCGCCACCCTTGGTGCATGGGGTTGGTGCCCTGCCCACTGAGCTATGGGCACCGCCACATGTACCTACTTTAACTGCAGTGAACTAAAGAGCTGCTAAAAATAAATAGTTCTCATCCTCCTCCCTGAGAAGACCCACTTAGAAAACATGTAACACAACTAATTAATTAAAAGTGAGGTTTGAAAAAAAGTGGCAAACTCTGATGTTTGCTTAGCTCGCTCTGGACGGCTAAGGTATCGATACCCCAGCCGCCTTTCTCCAGCAACTGTAAAGTGACGGAAGAGATGGAGCATTCAAAACTAACAAGAACAAAATTGGAAGTTGCTAGGACAGAGAAACACCCAAAACTAGAAGAGTAGAAACATCTGACTATACACTATGACCCAGCAAATCTCTCTTACAAAATGATTTTAGGGAAATAATTAGGTTGTGTTGAAAAATTTGGGCTAAAAGGGATTAAGTATGAAATTTCCTATCAAAGAAAAAATGTAAGCAATCCAAATCTTCATATGTGTGCTATATTCATACAGTGGAGTACTGCACAGCTTCTTCAAATAACAGAGAATTTCGATATTTAATTGATAATGGAAAGACTTCCATGGTATCAGCAGTGAGTCAAACAGGTTACAAAAGGTATGTAAAGCATGAGTTCTTTTTCTATACACCGGTGCATGTAATTTGTAATAAAATAGGTAAAATAAAAACATATGTTACCGTTTCTTGACTTGAGATCTCTGTGAATCACCTTGACAGGAGCCTCCATATGTAAATAGTGCATTCCTTTTCATACCAGAAGGAAAAAAGGTCTGTTAATATTTTACCATTACATCAGTATTGCCTTCCATATTTTTTCAAGAAATTCCATAGCAGAAACTAATTTCCTCCATGATGCTAATTAAAATGTGTCCTTTAATCTCTTAAAGGTTGGGATTTGATTGTGTGTAAAGCTATAATAGCTTCTTAACAATACCTAAAAAGGGCACCTTGATTTTCTGGAGTCTGCAGGAAAATAGCACAATAACCTCTGGAGGCCAAGGTTCCATGAGTAAGGTCTTCCACTACCAACTGCCTTCTAAATCTGCCCTGCTTCAGTTTTATTTGGATGTCTGCAGTTATCCAGTTATAGTTTGGTTCATTTATTTTCTCAGTATTCATTCCAACAAGACTGGGGAGTGGACGTGGGGTAGAGATAGGGAGAATTAGGAGGATTCATTAGTTAGAATGGGTAAAGAATTATATGATTTTCAGATAGAAAAATACACAATAGTCACAAAATATTTTACTCTTTTTATAAGGATAAATCTTTGAGATAATCTAATTTAAGCATACTCCAAAATTATTTCCATGACATTTAGGGTGCAAATCAAATTTACTTCAGTAAACTGGATATACATAAGCTTTGCAGAGTTTTAGTATTTTGAATCAAAAATTATACTGTAAAAGAAATATTTCATGGTTTCCCTCTTACTAATGTTTGGCTCTTTCTGTATTTATGTATTGTCTACCCCTTTACAATAAAGAAAAGGAAAACTTTCTACTGAAATACATCCTTGTCCTTTATTTCTCAAGTTATCTTTTCTAAACAGTGGAAGAAATATCCCCCCACCTCCAGCCCTGCAATTAGACAGGTTTCTTTTTTAAATGAACTATCCATTGAAAATAATTTAGGAAGGAGGCTTTGGCTTTTTAGAGCATGCAGAATATTTTAGTTTTTTAAAGACTAGGGGTTTTTTGCTTGTTTGTGGGTTTGTTTTATTTTTTGTTAAGCAGGCCTAGGCTGGGTTTGAACCTGCTACCCCCAGTGCATGGGGCCGGCACTCTAACCACTGATCTATAGGCACCCGGACTAAAGATTAGTTTTTAACCTCTTAATTCTTCTACTCTTCTGATTAGTATATATGGAAGAATCATGAAAGAACAAGGAAAATAAGGAAAAAATTAAACTCTAGCCATATAATGATATCATTGTACAGCCACATTAACACAAGTATTAGTAATTCAAATGATCTTAAACAAGATGTAACTGGGATAAAAAAAATTCTCTTCTAAATAAGAAGTTCTCTATATTTTAAACTGTAAAAATTTGACTAGGCAAGGTGGCTTACATGTATAATGCTAGCACTTTGGGAGGCTGAGGCAGGAGGATTGCTTGAGCTCAGGAGTTCAAGACCAGCCCCAGAAAGGGTCTATGAAAAATAGAAAAATTAGCTGGGTGCGAGTGTAGTAGCTCTTGCCCCACACCAGTAGTCCCAGCTACTCAGAAGGCTAAAGCAGGAGGATCACCAGAGCCCAGGAATTTGAGGAGATAAAGTCTTTTAACAGCAATGATGTTAAGCAATGCTTATTTCAAAATGTATGAATTACTCTTATTTGAACCCGCCACCTTTGGTTTATGGGGCCGGCGCCACCCTGAATTACTCTTATTTGAAATGAATATATTCATTCTTTCATTTCTCAAGGTATCACTGCTCCAGTCAATTTAATCATAGTCAAACGAAAAGGTACATAACTGAATTCGAAACAGAATCAACACAAATAAAGCTATTTAATCCACAAGTTCTACATCTTTATCAGAGAGGGTTAAAGTCATTTCAAAGCATTATTTTTTTTGTTTGTAGTCCATCTTAAAGGTTTTTTAAACGTTAAGTAAAAGCATTATCTGTAACTATTAATAATCAAGCCTCTTCTCTGCCTCACTTTTCATGCCTGAGACCAAACACATTAGCATTCACTTGCCTTTCAGATGAATTCACCAGCCAGCCAACAGGCATTTCATGACTGGTTTTAGACACCATTGGAGGTCACTCTCACCCTGCCCTTCCCTATTCTTTTCCTGTAGTTCTAGTTTGCTACTTCATTCTGTTCTTTCTCTTCCTTGTCCTTCTGATGCAGAGTACCAGCACTCTTGACAAACCCCAGAGAGAGAGCTGCTGGAGCCAAGCAATTCACCCCTGTGGCAGGGATGGCAGGCAGGCACTTGACAGAGGGGAAGGACCCGAAGCTCACAGGCTGGGAACAAGAGAAGCTTAAGCAGAGCACAGCAGGAAGCAAAGACTGATGTCAGTTGATTTGTTTGCTGTCTATCTCTCC
Organism: Arctocebus calabarensis; assembly: GCA_963573935.1. Classification (NCBI taxonomy): domain Eukaryota; kingdom Metazoa; phylum Chordata; class Mammalia; order Primates; family Lorisidae; genus Arctocebus; species Arctocebus calabarensis. The sequence goes on from CAUYON010199511.1 coordinate 11,032, forward strand.
TAAGTGCCATTAAGTAATAACATGGGTGTAATTGGCTAAGCACCCTAAAGGCAAATGTTTGTAAGGTAAAGTGCTGTAAGTCAAGGGCTGCCTATACTGTACATGTGTTTGTATTTACCTAAGCATACTTCCACAATGCTGCACGCAGCTCCCTGTAATAACACATCGCTCTGCTTACAAACAGGTGGGTACTTACTGAGATAGATGCAGAGGAGCGACTATGACGTCACGCGAAAATAACTTGAAGAATATAAAATTTTAAGGCTGATTTGAGATGCCTGATGCATGAACACACAATTAAGTTAATTAACACAGCCAAAGCCTTAAATACACCACTCTAAACATAGAGCTTATTATACTTAAAAGGTAATGAAGTATATTCAGCAGCAGCAGCATCTAGTATAAAACTAAAAAGCAAAGTTTCACTTTCCCTATTTGAACAATTTGGCAGGTTTTGATGAAATTTAAAACAGACAAAATAATTCCCTAAAGGAAAGGCTACTACTTTCACAAGTCACTCAGTGAAAGCAAAGTATAAATGCTCAATAACATACTTGCTTTTTTTTTTTTTTTTGAGACATGGTCTCACACTGTCTCACTCCATCCCCCGGGGTAGAGTGCCCTGAAACCATAGCTCACAGTAGCCTCAAACTCTTAGGTTCAAACGATCCCTTTGCCTCAGCCTCCCAAGTAGCTGAGATTATAAGCGCCCACCACAATGCCTGGTTAGTTTTTCTGTTTTTAGTAGAGACAGGGTCTTACTCTTGCTCAGGCTGGTCTCGAACCCCTGAGCTCAAGCAATCTACCCACCTCAACCCTCTAAAAGGCATGAGCCACAGCACCCAGCCAACATACTTGCTTTGTAAGGAGATGCTTATAAAGAATGGAGTTATAAAATGTAAAGGAGTTAACTTCTCCAGGAAAACGTGGACACCCTTTCTAGGGGTTGTTAGAATACAAATATAACCATCAGCGTTCACTACTTAGATCAAGTTGTTTCCAAAACAACTTTGACAGTTACAAATAAAACTCAGAAATGTTCAGTTATGAAAATAGAAAAAAAAAAGATAAAAATAAATGGAACTTGAATTGCTTTAGAAAGCATTAGTCCATGTAGAAATTTATGAGGGGAAAAGGCTTGGGCACCTTGTTTATAGATTTTGCGTATTAAAAATATTGAATTTCCAAGGGTGATGTCCAAGTTTGTGTTAAATATAAAATAAAATCTGAATTGCTTTTACAAGGCAGGACAAACAAGATTTTCTTTTTTTGCAAGTGGTTTCTATTTTTAGCATATTATATATACAAAATGAGAACTAATCCTATAATAAATCTTGTTTTCTGGATACTGAGTCTAAGTAGAGACTTCTAGAACAACAACAGAATTACGATTTTTCCATTTAATCTATCAAGCAAGCCAGTTAATGAAATATCAGAAAACATGATGGAAGTATCTGTCCTTAAGCTAGAACTTGATTGTAGAGAAAGAAATAATGTAGAGAAAGGAAAAAAACAAAACAAAACAAAAAACAAGTTGAGGAGTGGAAAGGCAATGACCTAATATACTATCTACAGTCAGTTGAAAAAGTCTTACTATTAAAAAAGAACATCTAGAGACACAGGGTAAAAAATGTTTTGACTTATATCCCCCTTTCAGGATGGGAAAAAGCTCCCCCCCAAATTTCTCAGAATATATCAAGCACTATTTCTTACCTTTGGCTACATCCATGGCCCAGGTCATAATGTGATCCATATCCATTTCTTCACTTCTGTTACTGTTAATGTAATCATAGAGTGATCCCAGAGAAGCATATTCTATTTGAAAAGATAAGCATACATGAAAGCTATGTCAACCAGTTCAAGGAAAATATTTCAAAGTGTATATAAAACCAGCACATTGTACCCCATGATTGCATTTATGTACACAACCATGATTTAATAAAAATAAATTTAAAAAGATAAGCATAAAATTAAACCAAAATACATTTTAGAAATAAGATTTTATATTTTCATTGGAAAAATAAATTAAAGAATTTAACAGAAGACATCAAAAGTATATAAAAAACTGTTTCAAGCTATAGTTTGTAAAAGTTAATATCATCCTGAAAAAAAAAATTGTGAAAGACGAAAGCAGTAACATAGAATGAACAGTAATTTAATTGAAAATCAAAAACCATCTACCTGGAACTGGAAAACCAAAACAGGTGTTAGGAGAATGTATTTGAAAAAAGAGGTTTACATATAAATAGGTACTTCTTTAAAAATTGTTATTCTTATGAGGTAGATAACATTGAACACATCAGAAGGTTTAAATATAAATAAATCAATCCTTGTGGCATAAAGATTTAGAAAAGCAAATAACATTTAAGCACAAAAGGCCAAGAAAGCAAGAAAATTCCTTTAAAAATGGATTTACTTAAATAGAAACTACACACCATATAATTCACTCACTATGAGTGTAAAATTCGTTGATTTTTCGTAAATTTGCGGAGTTGGGCAACAATAACCATGATTCCGTCGAACAACCCTTCTATTACTCCAGTTTCCTCATGCTGGTTTATAGCTAATCACCCCTCTCTAGATCAAGAATATACCTATTCTCTCTAAAAATGGACCTTTTCTGGATAGTTCATAAAAACAGAATCATTGAAATTGTGGTCTTTGTGTCTGACTTCATTCCCTGAGCATGTTTTCAAGGATCACTCATGTCACAGTTCTTCATTCATTTTATTTATTTACTTACTTTATTCCTTTATTTAATTTATTTATTTATTTGAGACAGAGCCTCACTTTGTTACACTTGGTAGAGTGCTGTGGCATCATACCTCTCAGCAACCTCAAACTCTTGGGCTCAAAGCAATTCTCTTGTCTCAGCCTCCCTGTTAGCTAGGACTACAGGCACCTGCCACAATGCCGAGCTATTTTTTAGAGCTGGGTCTCACTCTTGCTGAGGCTGGTCTCAAACTCCTAAGCTTAGGCAAGCCACCTGCCTTGGCCTCCCAGAGTGCTAGGATTACAGGTGTGAACCACTGCACCCAGTCTACTTCATTCCTTTTTATTGGAGAATACTATTCTGATGTATGGATATAGTACATATGGTTTATTCATTCACCTGCTGATAGACATTTGGACTGTTCCAGTTTGGGGCTATTATGAATAAAGCTGCTAGAAACATTTGTGTGCATGTCTATGTAAACATGTTCATTTCTCTCAGACAGAATCTTAGGAGTAGAAGTGCAGGGTTGTATGGTAAGTTATATTTAACTTTTAAAGAAAATATCTTTTTTTTTTAGAGATAGAGTCTCACTTTGTTGCCTTCGGTAGAGTGCTGCAGCATCATAACTCACAGCAGCCTCCAGCTCTTGGGCTTAGGCAATTCTCTTGCCTCAGCCTCCCAAGCAGCTGAGACTATAGGCGCCTGCTACAACACCTGGCTATATAGAAACTATCTTAAAAAGAGGTTGCTTTCCAAAGAGGTTGTACCATTTTATAATCTCACCAGCAAAGTATGGGGATTTTAGATTCTCCACGTCCTCACCAACACTTGTTATTGTCTGTCTTTTTGATTACAGCCATTGTAGTGGGGATATTTCTAGTGGTATCTCATAACACTTTTAATTGGCATTTCCCCAGTGAATAATGAAGCTGAACATCTTTTCTTGTACCTGTTAGCCTCTTGTATATATTTGTAAGCAAAATATTTATTCAAATCTACTGCCCATGTTTAAGTTGGGATGCTTTACTGAATTCTAAGAGTTTTTTACTCCAGATATAAATCTTTTCTCAGAAATAAGATTTTCAAATATTTTCTTCCAGTATATCAACTGTCTTTTTATTCTCATAAGATCATTTTTCAAAAAGAAGAAATTCTTAATTCCATTGAATTCCAATTTATCATTTTTTTTTGTGGTTTGTGCTTTTGATGTCATACCTAAGAACTCTCTGTCAAAACCAAAGGCATAAAGATTTTCTCCTATTTTTCCTCTAAGAGTTTTCTAGTTTTAGCTCTTAATACTCAGGTTTATGATCCATTTTGAGTTAATGTTTACATATGGCACAGGCACGAGTCAAAGATTTTTTTCCATATGAATTTCTTTTTCTCCTTTTTTTTTTTTTTGTTTTTTGAGACAGAGCCTCAAGCTGTCACCCTGGGTAGAGTGCTGTGGCATCACAGCTCACAGCAACCTCCAACTCCTCGGCTCAAGCGATTCTCCTGCCTCTACCTCCCCAGTAGCTGGGATTCCAGACATCCGCCACAATGCCCTGCTGTTTTTTGTTTGCAGCCGTCATTATTGTTTGGCAGGCCCAGGCTGGATTCGAACCCGCCAGCCCAGGTGTACGTGGCTAGCGCCTTAGCCGCTTGAGCCACAGGCGCCGAGCCTCCATATGAATTTCTAATTGTCTCAGCATAATTTGTTGAAAAAACTATCCTTTATCCATTGAGTTGTCTTGGCACCTTTGCTGAGAATCAGTTGATGAAGAATGTGAGGTTTTGGGCCCCTTGACTTTTAATTTTGTTCCATTGCTCTAATGTCTATATATAGTGCCTATATCATATTATGTTGATCACACCAGATTTATAGCAACTTTTGAAATGAGGCAGTTTAAGTCCTCCAACTTAGTTCTTACAACTCACTTGGCTATTTCTAGGTCTTCTTTAAATCCATGGAAATTTTAGGACTGCCTACAATTTTTACAAAAAGTCTGCTAGAATTTACATAAGAATTGTGTTAAATTTATAGATCACTTTGGGGAGTATTGCTATCTTGACAATACTGAACCTTCCAAACCATAAACATGTAGTGGCTCTTTATTTACTTTAATTTCTCTAAGTAATGCTCTGTACTTTTCATTGTATAAGCCTTCTACTCATTTTCTTAAATGTATACACAACTATTTTATTTTTTTGGTACTATTGTAAAGGGAATTTTTTTCTAATTTCAGCTTTAGACCTTTTGTTCCCATTATATAGAAGTGCAGTGATTTTTCTGTATGTTTACTTTGGATCCTTGTGACATCATTCAACATGTTTATTAGTTTTAGTAGATTTTGGGGGGTATATTTCTTGAGATTTTCTACATATAGGTTGACATACAAGACAGTTTTACTTCTTCCTTTCCAATTTGGATGCCTTTTATTTCTTTTTCTTTCCTGATCACACTGACTAGAATCTTCAGCACAAATGTCAAACAGACGTGATGAGAATCAGATCTTGACAAGTCTTAGGGTGAAAATACACAGCTTTTCATCATTAAGTATAATATTAGCTGTAGGATTTTGTAGATACTATTTGTCAAGTTGAGAAAACTCCTTTCCATTCCTAGTCTCTTGAGATTTCTTGTTATCAGTGGATATTACAGTTTATCAAATGCTTTTTCTGACATATAAGGTTTTTGTTTTTTATTCAATGATTTTATTATCTATTAGGGTACTTCACAGCAAGTGATTTCAGATGTTAAACCAACCTTGAATTTCTGGGATAAATTCCACTTGGTCAAGGTACATAATCCTTTCTAGAGATGGCTGGACTCTATGCTAATATGGTTAAGAATTTTTCCCTCTACATTCATGAGCAATATTTTCTAAGAGTATAGGAAGAATTGGCATTATCTGTAATCTGTTCTATAAGCATTTGATAAAATCCACCAGTAACATCATCTTGGCCTAGACCTTTCTTTATGATAATATTTTAAATTACTAATTCAATTTTTTACTTATAGTCCTCTTTAGATTTACTGTTTCTTCTTACGTCAGTTTTGAAAATTTATATCTTTTAAGGAATTTGTTCATTGCATCTAAATTTTTAGTTTGTGGGCATAAAGTTAGTTATAACATTTTTCTTTTTCTTTCTTTCTTTCTTTCTTTTTTTTTTTTTTGAGACACCGTATCACCTTGTCACTCTTGGTAGAGTGCCATGGTGTCACAGCTCATAACAATCTCAAACTCTTGGGTTCAAGTGATTCTCTTATCTCAGCCTACCAAATAGCTGGGACCACAGGCACTGGCCACAACACCCGACTATCTTCAGAAATGAGATCTCACTCTGGCTCAGGCTGGTCTTGAACTCCTAAGCTCAGGCAATTCACCCTACTCGGCCTCCCAGAGTGTTAGGATTACAGGTGAGCCACTTTGCCCAGCCAATAGCATTTCTTTATTTTTAACTTCTGTAGGAGCCACAGTTCTATCTGTTCGTTCATTTCTGATTTTGCTAATCTCTATCTTTTCTTTGGTTTCTGGCTAAAAGTTTGTCAATTTTATCGATCTTTTCAAAGACCAAACTTTTAGTTTCAGTGGGTTTTTTCTATTACTTTTCTGTTTTCTATTTTCCTGCGTTATCTTCTAATCATTATTATTTCTTTTCATTGGCTTACTTTGGTTTTACTTTGTTCTTTTTGTAGTTTTTTTAGGTTGAAGCTAAAGCTATCCATTTCAGACCCTTCTGTCTTTTTTTGCAGTTTTTGGTCAGGGCTGGGTTTGAACCTGCCTCCTTTGACATATAGGGCCGGTGCCCTACTCCTTTGAGCCACAGGCGCTGCCCCTTTTCCGTCTTTTTTGACACAGGCATTTGAAAGCTATTAATGTACTTCTGAGTAATGCTTTATTTGTATTCTATAATTTTTATATGTTGTACTCTGGCTTTCTGTTAGCCCAAGACATTTTAAAATCTATTGTGATTTCTTCTTTGTCACAGTGGATATATAGAAGTGCGTTATTTAATTTCCAAATATTTGGAGATTTTTAAAGATTTTCTTTTGTTGTTGATTTGTAACTTAATTCTATAGTGGCTAGAAAACATACATATACATTATATAACCTCATTCTTTCCAGATGTATTAAGACTTATTTCTTGGCCTCCCTTACTATGTATCCTAGAGAATGTTCCACATACATTTTGAAAAAATAGGCACTCCTTACCTGTGAGTTTGGTAGAGTTGGTTGAGCATCCTCTCTAATGCTCTCATGTTCTTGCTGATTTTCTGTCTAGTGTTCTATCGAGTTTTGAAATCAGTTGTAGTTGAACTGCCTATTTCTCCTTTTAATTTGATCAATTTCACTTCACATACTTTTAAGAACTTTTGGTAGATGTGTAAGCATTTATAATTACTATATCTTCCTTGTGTATTGATTCGTTTATCATTATGAAATGGTCCAATTTGTCTCTAATAATATTTTTTAAGTCTATTTTGTCTGAAGTTAATATGGTTACCCCAGCTCTCCAATGGTTATTGTCTGTAGGATATGTCTTTTTTCATCTTCTAACTTTCAACCTATTTGTACTTTTGAATTTAAGGTATGTCTTTTGTAGATGGTATAAATAGTTGGATCTTTCTTTTTTATATGGTCTACAATCTCTGCCTTTTAACTTGGGTGTTTACACCATTTATATTTAATAGAATTATTGATATGTTAGGTTTACATTTGTCATTTTATTTTCTACATGCCCTCTGTCCTTCTCAGTCCTCTATTTCTCCTTTTACTATCCCGTTTTATGTTAAATACTTTTAATGTATCATTTTAATTCCTGGTTGATTTTTATTTCTTGAGTGACTTTTTTAGTGGTAGCTCAGGGATTATAAAATGCATCAAATTTAGTACAAACTAATTCACATTAATATTAACCTAATTATAGTAATGTATAGAAACTTTTCTCTAACTCCATTCCCTCCCTTATCATTTATGTTATTATTATGACATATATAGCCACATGTTTTAAACTCAATGAAAGTAAAAAAAAACTTGCCTTATACCATCTCATGTTTTTAAAGATGATATGAATTATAAGAGTAAATATATTTATGAAGTCTTTATATTAACCCACATATATACTGAAATTTTCCCATGCCCTTTATTTCTTCCTATGAATTTTAATTACTATCTGATGTAATTTCTTTTCAACCACAAGGATTTCCTCTAGCCTTCTTATAAAGTATGTCTGTTAGCAACAAATTCTCTCATTTTTCTAACCAAGAATGTCTATTTTTGTTGTTGTTGCAGTTTGGCTGGGCCAGGTTTGAACCTGCCACCCTCAGTATATGGGGCTGGGACCCTACTCACTAAGCCACAGGTGCCACTCCTCTATTTTTATTTATTTATTTTTTAAATAATTTTGCTGGATGTAGGTTTTTCTGTTAGCACTTTAAATGTCATTCTATTGTCCTCTGGTCTCCATTACTGTAGTTGAGAAGTAAAGTCAGCTATTAATCATATTGCCATTCCCTTATCCATGAGGAACTGCTTTTTCTTTTGCTGCTTTCAAGATTTTTACTTTATTTTTATAAATAGTTTGTGGTTCAGTGTGATTTCTTTTGCATTTATCCTACTGGGGGTTTGTTGAGCTTCTCAAATATATACATTAATGAATATTATCAAATTTAGAAAGTTTCTGGATATTATTTCTTCAAATACTTTTATATCCCTCTGCTTTTCTCTTTCTTATTATATATTCATTGGTATGCTTCATATTGCCCCAAAAGGGCTCTGAGGTTCTACTCATTTTTCTTCAAATGTTTTCTCTTTTTTAGAATAATCTCTATTGATGTAGCTTTAAATTCACTGATTATTTTTCTTGTGATATCTCAAATCTGTTAAGTCATTCTAGAGCAGCAATTCTCAACCTGTGGGTTGTGACCCACAGGAACTGTATTGAAAGGCTACAGCATTAGGAAGGTTAAGAACCACTGTTCTAGAGAGTTTTTCATTTTGATTATTGTCTTTTTCAATGCCAGAATTTGCTTGGCTCTCCACCCCTTTTACAAAAATAATTTCTATCTACTTGAGATTCTCTATTGGTTGATTCATTACTTTCATGCTTTCCTTTAATTCTTTATAACATAGTTTGCTTTATGTTCCTTGAACATACTGATGCTTTGAAAGCTTTGTCTGATAAACTAACTGACTATTTTCATTGATGGGTTTTCTCCCTGAATATGGGTTACACGTATTTCTATTTCTTTACATGTCTTTTTTTTTTTTTCTTAATTGGGTAGGTTAGATAAAGCATTAATAGCAAGTCTGGATTCTAACTTTATCTCCTGAAAATTGTTCTTTTTTTTTTTGAGAAAGAGCCTCAAGCTGTCACCCTGGATAGAGTGCTGTGGCATCACAGCTCATAGCAACCTCCAATTCCTGGGCTCAAGCAAGTCTCCTACCTCTGCCTCCCAAGTAGCTGGGACTACAGGCGCCCACCACAACGCCCAGCCATTTTTTTTTTTTTTTTTTTTGGTTGCAGCCATCATTGTTGTTTGGCGGCCCAGTCTGGATTTGAACCTGCCAGCTTAGGTGTACATGGCTGGTGCCTTAGCCTATTGAGCCACAGGTGCTGAGCCCTGAAAATTGTTCTTAATTGGGTCTGTTTCTTAACTTGCTTAGACTAAATTTATTAAATCTGTCTCCCCCACAATGTGTTTGCAGTAATATCCATGCTTTTTACAAAACAAGATTGTTTTTATTTCTAAGCCTAGCCTTTCAGGGGCTGTCCTATATCTGCACAGATTGATGATCAGTCAGTGATTATAAAGAACTTGTGCTCCAATACCCATGACTGATGAATCTGCATGTAAGCAGAATACATTCAAAGTTCAGGCTGTTTTCAAGTCTGTCCTGTTGTTTTGTTTTGACAGAGTCTCATTCTATTACTCAAGACAGAATATCATGGCATCAGTCTAGCTCACAGCAACCTCAAACTCCTGGGTTTAAGTGATCTCAGCCTCCCACGTAGCTGGGACTACAGGCACCCACCACTACATCTGGCTAATTTTTCTATTTTTGGTAGAGATGGGGCCTTGCTCTTGTTCGGGCTAGTCTTGAACTCCTAAGCTCAAGTGATCCTCCTGTCTTGGCCTCCCAGAGTTCTAGGATTACACTACCAGTGAGCTGCCACACCTAGCCAAGTATCTTTGGGTTTTTACTTTCCACTGGCCTTTCTTTTTCATCTCCTTCACAAATGTGCATAGCCTCAGGACCTATAAGGATGCTGTGGATACTTGGTCCCGTTCCACTCTCTATTTTGCATACATGTGGTCTTATCCAGGAATATATCTACCCAGATCACAACCCTCAGGTCAGACTAATAAAGGTATTAGCTATCCCTGCTTGCCCTCCACCAAAAACATCGCTTCTACTGTCAATGCTACTGGATGTGAGCATGACTCATTGTTCCAAATTTAGTGAGTACCTTTCAACTGTGGTAACAATGCTGACAATCCTCAGGGCCTGTCCCCTGTGCTGACTGAGCTGTGTTGGAGGTAGGGGGAGAAAAATGAGAATAACGCATGCAAGACCACTATTGCTTCCCACTATCATCTAAAATTCCATGGTTTTTCAAGCATAAACACTTCTCAGATTACTGTATGCCTTTTATGAGCACTAAAAATTTTGTGCAGATATATAAATATTTCTTGTAGAGAGGATTTGTCAACTTCCTAATTCATCCATAGCTAGAAGGCCCTTCCAGAAAATTTTTTTTTCATATTATAGGCCAACATGTAGAAAATTCTCATTTTGGAGAAGAATTACTCCATCAGAGCTTTAATGATTCTACTAATTAGCATCATCATAATGCTAATGTCTATAATTTCAAAACAGATTTTTAAGTTTTTTTCTATCTGTGAAGACATAGCTAAGAACAATACCCTGAAAGTTGATTCATGCAATTAAATATATGTTATCATGAGAAATTATTCCTTGAGAAAAATACTAATACTCATGACAAAACATTAATTATGTCAGCAAAGAAGACATTTTAATTTTTATGCAATTTTTTTTTTTTTTTGTAGAGACAGAGTCTCACTTTATCACCTTCAGTAGAGTGCCGTGGCATCACATAGCTCACAGCAACCTCCAACTCCTGGGCTTAGGAGATTCTCTTGCCTCAGCCTCCCGAATAGCTGGGACTACAGGCGCCCACCACAACGCCCAGTTAATTTTTATTTAATTTTTATTTTGGCATCAATGTTATATAATGGCTATCAGTCAAATAGCATAAAATCACAATATATGATAATCTTAGATTTATAAAGGAATAGCAAAGAATAGAAGAGCCTTAAGATTCACTATTATATAGCTTGGTCCAATGTAACAATAAAGGTGGTAGTAACCTACTACCACCACACTACCTACCACATACTCTACACAATTGAGCTACCTCTATAAATAAAAACATCTCTGGTGATATACCATTTAAATATTTCATGACTTTTGAAAATACGAGTAAATACAAAGTAAGGTTCACCTTCATCAACAAAAATAAAAATATCCCTCAGAAAAGAGTGAGTTAACTTATATTTAGGTACTTCCAAAATCTTTCATATTTTAGGAAAATCTCTCAAAAACTTTACTTTCAACAACAAAACAGTGTTTGGTGGAAAATATATGCACTTATGAGGACTTAAGCTAGTTTTTGAAGGCTCATAAAGGTTGCCTATATGAATAAAACGAAAAGAGTCCACTGGACTCCATTCCTGGGCACTCCAAGTAACAAATAATTAAATAAACAATGCAAACAAAAAGGGCCAACAAAATTTACACTAATTAAACTTGGAACTATGAGTTTTCAATAGCAGATATGGGATGTCCCTGAAAACAAGTCTTGTAAAGATCACCGTAAAAAGTTGGCCTCAAGCAGTGGCTCACACCTGTAATCCTAGCACTCTAGGAGGCTGAGGCAGGAGGTTCCCTTGAGCTCAGGCGTTAGATACAAGCAAGAGGGAGACCCTGTTTCTAGCAGGGTGGAGTGTAGTCCAGCTACTTGGGAGGCTGAAGCAGGAGGATCCATTGAACCCAGGAGTCTAATCTAGGTTGATGCCATGACACAATAGCCTGAGCAACAGAGTGAGACTCAGCTTCAATAAAAAGAAAACTACTTTGTTATAGCTACAAATTTGCTATATGAGATTAAAATATCCAACAATCCTAATGTTATGCCACTGAGTACTTGTAGCTTGAGATAAATATCCATAGACAGTGTCTTATAGACATGCAAAACTACTAGATTTTAAACATCAACTATATTGAAGATAATATACTCTAAAATACATTAAGATAACTTATAAAGTTATTATAATGATAATAAAGACATGGATGTAGAAGATACATGATAAAATTAAATTGTTTCATGAATGTGAAGTTCCAAAAAAAGCAATACCATTACATTTATTTCATATAAAAAATTATCAATAAATGTGTGGGTAGCTAAACTAACATAATAACCATTTTTTTTTCTTTTTTTTTGAGACAGAGTCTCAAGCTGTCACCCTGGATAGAGTGCCGTGGCATTGCAGCTCACAGCAACCTCCAATTCCTGGGCTCAAAGTGAGTCTCCTGCCTCCGCCTCCCAAGTAGCTGGGACTACAGGCGCCCGCCACAAAGCCCGGCCATTTTTTGGTTGCAGCCGTCATTGTTGTTTGGTGGGCCCGGGGGCTGGATTCGAATCCGCCAGCTCAGGTGTACGTGGCTGGCACCTTAGCTCGTTGAGCCACAGGCGCGGAGCCTATAATAACCATTTTTTGTGTGTGTGCGTGGTGGGGGAAACAGAGTCTCAAGCTGTCACTCTGGGTAGAGTGCCGTGGTGTCACAGCTCACAGCAACCTCCAACTCTTGGGCTTAAGCGATTCTCTTGCTTCAGCCTCCCAAATAGCTGGGACTACAGGTGCCCACCACAATGCCCAGCTACTTTGTTTTTGTTGCAGTTGTCATTGTTTTAGCAGGCCCAGGCCGGGTTTGAACCTGCCAGCCATGGTGCATGTGGCTGGAATTAAATGCCTATCTAAAATGGTTACCATGAGCTGCTGTAGCAGCTACAGCAGCTCATGGTAACCATTTTAGATAGGCATTTAATTCTTTTATCCTTTTGATGTTCTCCTTGGAACTTGAGGAATCAGCATACACACACATGGTTACATGCTTTTCAAACTATGGAACTTCTCCCTAGAGTATTTACTGGACATTACTGTGAACGTAGTTGTTTTAATTCTTTTTTTTTTGTAGCGACGGAGTCTCACTTTATTGCCCTTGGTAGAGTGCTATGGTGTTCCAAAAAAAGCAATACCATTACATTTATTTCATATAAAAAATCATGTCTATCTGTGAAGACATAGCTAAGAATAATACCCTGATACTGATTGTACCCTTCCTTTGCCTCTCAGCTCACAGCAACCTCCAACTCCTGGCTTTAGGCAATTCTCTTGCCTCGGCCTCCCAAGTAGCTGGGGCTACAGGCGCCCGCCACAATGCCTGGCTATTTTTCTGTTTTGCAGTTCGGCCGAGGCTGGGTTTGAACCCACCACCTTCGGTATATGGGGCCAGTGCCCTACTCCATGAGTCACAGGTGCCACCCTTAATTCTTTTTTTTTTAAAGTCATTAAAGGCGCATGTAGCTCAGTAGTTAGGGCGCCAGCCACAAACACTGGCGCTGGAGGGTTTGTACCCAGCCCAGGCCTGCTAAACAACAATGACAGCAACAACAACAATAACAAATAGCCAGCCGTTATGACAGGTGCCTGTAATATCAGCTACTTGGGAGGCTGAGGCAAGAGAATCACTTAAGCCTAAGAGTTTGAGATTGCTGTGAGCTGTGACACCACAGCACTTTACTGACGGCAATATAGTGAGACTCTTTCTTAAAAAAGAAAAAAAAGTCATTAAAAACCACATTAAGCAAACATTTCCTTTTGATTTCTAAGATAATTCTTCCCTTTGAGTTTTATGGTGACAATAGCTGGCTTTGAAAAATGTAAACATATAATCAGTATTTTTGAAACAAATACCATTATACTGAAATCTCCTTATAATAAAATGTCACCAAGACCAAGCTTAGTTTAGGTTATAGCTAATAGAACAAATGAATTTGGGCAAACGTCTGAAATTTGTTATAACAAGATGTGACACTTGTCTCTAATTGGCTAATAAGAAATGACCAGCATATCATCAAAACATGCAAATTGGATGTGTCTGCGCTTAAAATAAATCAAAACCAAGTTAAAGAAAATGAGATTGGGTACTTAAAAATTATGTTTTCCACGGTTGAGTTTAATGAGAATTTGGCACTGCTGACAAACCATGCGGAACTAGTATCCTCTCTAGGAGTATTGATAAAAGATAATGTAGAACAGATAATAACCTTAAGAGCCCCTGAGTACAAAGATGCAATTCCATAGAGACCTAGGATCCTAAATCACTTTCCTCTGGAGCCCTGAGAGCCAGTCTGCCACCCTTTCTTACCTCTTAGATTACCAGATCCTTTGGGTGGGGGTTCTCTTTGATCAGCTTGCTACAAAAAAGCTACATCACCTAGTGTTTAAGAAGGACTTCCATTGCTTGTCAGGGGTTCCCCAACCTCAGTATTTCTGTTAATGTACATATTTTTTTTAAATTAAAAGAATGGGAGTAGTACAGAATGAAGAGGTTTCCAAAGATCAAAGAAAAGATGATCCATTAGTGTAGCTTTTATTTTGACTTTGGAGTTTGCAGCTTCGTCACCTCATTTCTTTGCAGATCTGGGACACAGATGTTCACTTGCCTTCCAAGGGAAATAAGTTGGCAATAACCTCTTAAGACTCTTGCCACGGTACCCTTGTAGGCAGGTTTAAATCTGCGATGGAAAGTTTCACCAAATGCGCATGCACAAGTGAACACATATACACTCTTAGCCAGAGATCATCTATTTTAGTGCTTCATTCACAAGGAGAAAACTGAGACATAAAGAGATCACCAGTGACCCATCTATGAAGCCTTGGCAGAATAAAGACACGATCTCACGGCTCCCAATTCCCATTCCAGTGCTCAGTCCATTCCGTCATTCTGATAAATCATTCTTTCAAGCCTTTGGCATAAGTGACAACAGCTGCCTGTTTCAACAACGTTTTCTATTAACAACAACAAAAATATTTTGAGTTGGAGGGATTCAAGACATTCGCGTTTCCTCCTCAGAGCCTCCAACATCTAAGAAAAATGAGCAAGCTCATGGAGGGGCTCTAACAAGGCCACGATCAAGGGCTATTTGCTTGCCTAACTTCCCTTTTCTCTTAACCTCCTCTCACAAAGACTGATTTGTATTCACTTCAAGTAGCAGGTTACGTGTTATTGTCTCTAATTCACATGATCTTTTAATTCCCAAATTTGGCTCAGGTGGTGTCTGTCCTGCGACCCATGCACAGAGCGAGGCTCGATCTCAGCGTGGCAGAGGGTTGGCTGAGAAGGTTCGCGTAAACAAACATTTAATGAAAACTAACATCTTTAAGTCTAAAATAATTGTATCAAATTTTAAACCACTAAAACTTGACTAATAGGTCTCTATAACAATCAACCTCATGGGGTATAAATATACACTTTACTACTATCTCACATTTCTGAAGCTTCTGTCATTTTAAAGAACTATTTAATGTTAATAGTTTGTTACATACTAGCTCTGCAGGGAAAGAGATATAGATTCATAAAGGACTAATCAATGTACCTATAAAGAATTTGGGTAGGTGAAGAAGTAATTGGGGAATGCTGAAAGGATGCCAGAAATAAACGGCTGCCTAGTCTGACACAGAAACTAAATAAATTCAGACTGACTCATCCAATACATCCTCTTTTATATGGTATGACCCAGGTTGGAAATGATAGCTAAGAATGGGACTGAGAGTAAACTCTTGGAAAAAGGAATTCACACTGTAACTCAAGTCTCTTTTTCTACCCTTCATCTTCACCTCAAAAAACTGGAAAACTGCATGAATAGCCCACTGAGTTAGTTAAGGTACAATCTTCCCCAAAGCATCAAGGGTATAAAACAGGAGCAGTGTTTCTATCTCTTTGAAGTATCATGTACACTTTCATCTGCTAGGTAAAAATAATATTAAGCTACAAATGAAAATCTGAAAAATTAGATTCAGATTTATAAGGTAAATCTGAATAACTAGTAAAAATTAAATACAGTAAACTTAGAAAGAAAAAAAAAAAAAGGAGCCATATGGTAAATGGATTAAAGAAAGGTTTAACTTTAAATCTGAAATCTGACCTAAAAAGTTAGGCATGGTTTACCCCTTAACGATACAACCCACTCTTGGGTATTCATGTTCATAAGACATACAGGCTCAAGATAAAAATTGCTATATGCCCCATTGCAGGCACAGATCTTAGATAGCAAACTGGTTATAAAAGTCCCTCCACTTAAGAACTTACGTAAAATTGCTACTTAGAGTGAAAGTGTGTTAAACTACCTTGATACCAGAATGTGGGAAAAACAGTAATAGTGTTCCTTTGAACGTAAGAACCAGTGAGTTCACAGCCTCTAGAACCTAGCTTGCATACTAGAAGCATAGCTTCTGCAGAAAAGCACTCTGAAAAGTTGATAACACTCTAGTTCTACCACTAGCTAGGTGGCCATGGGAAAGTGACAAGTTAGAGTTTTAGTTTCTTATTAGTAAAATAGAAATTATTTTACCAAAGGTTTTTTAAAGAGTTATTGTAAGTATTAGATGAGATAATTTGTAAGAAAATACCTAATATAACCCTTTTTTACTGAGGGTGTTTTGTTGTTATTTTTCCATAAAGACAATCCAGGTTCTTATCACCACAGTGAAAGAAGATAGGGCTAATCTTTTAAGGTTTTCTTGTTTGTTTTTCTTTTGATCAAAGTATTGCCAAGATAAACAAACTAATCAGTTATTTATTGTTATTGAACCTTATAGTTACTATAGACCCAAAGCTGCTTACTGGATTATACAAATCTGAGCATAAAGTAATAAAAATACATCTTATAGTATACTATAAATTATAGATACTATATAGTTATTATTGACCCAAAGCTGCTCATTGGATTATACAAATCTGATCATAAAGGAATAAAAATATGTCTTTCTGTGTTTGCAAGTGGCAAAATTTTCTATGTGCTCATTTTAGGGAAGGGTATTTCCATGGTTATAGACCACTGCTCCAAATTATGTGATAATTTACATCAAGGTCATTACCAACTTAGCTGACCAAATGTGAAAAATACTGTTCTCACGTCAGAGACCTTGAAGAAAGAACACTCTAAGGGGATGAAAATGGCTTGCAAAGAATTACAACACGAATAGCTCAAGAAATCTTAATTTATAAAAGGTCACCGAGTTACAAAAAACATCTCTCATTTCAACTAATTAAATGAAATTTTAGTTAAATGACACCTTTAAATATTGGTATTGCAGCTGTTGAGTGCATTTAAATAGCATTTACACAGATATAATTAGCACAATTAAACATGGGTAGAAGTGGAAACACCATTCTTAATTATATTGATATAATCAGTTTTATTAATGCTTTATAGCAACAAAAGTGACATCTGACAGTAGCATACGATTCACCACTGAATCTAATATTAAGCATTTCAGCATATTAAGGAATCCAAAGCTAAGTAACTGGGGAAAGAAAGAAGTCAAATAACGAGTTCCTACCTGTGACGATGCCATAGTTGGGAGGCTCGAGAATGACTCCATAAAACTGGATGATGTTTCTGTGACTGAGGACGCTGAGTATTTCTGCCTATAGGAAAAATAAAAAGCAAAATCGCGTAAAATTTCATATCTTAACAGTCTAAATAAAAACAGGCCTTCTATTCAATTTTCTTTTACATCCATTTACAAAGATAATTACATGTGAACAAGTAGGAGATGGGGATAATATTGTCTTTAGGAGCATTCTGGAAAGTTTAAAACAGCACGTTTGAAACTTTCTGAAAATTTAAAAGGAAATAGGGCTGAAGAGGCAATAAAAAAGCTTACCAGCAAGCCTGCATGACTGATACCAGCAGGGACAACTGAAGAGGTGAGCTACCACATTTACTGACAGTAAAAGCCTCCTTCCTAACAGTCAAATACATTTTTTTTTCTGCATAATAACGAATGTCTGTTCTGGGAGGGTGCAGCAACGCTGAATTTTATTGGTTGGATGAGTAAAAATTAAGGTAGGAAGTTTAAACATTCATGGAATAGATGTAAGTAGTACCAATTTATATTATTTATCTAATCATGTACTCAAAATATATTATTGCTTTCCTTCTGTATGCAAGGTACTGTGAACACATAAAGGTAGATTCTTGATCTTGGTGGTCACTTAAAAGGAAGCCACATTTATACACTTTGAAATGTATTAAATACTAGAAAACTGTACCAAAGGGTGACATGGTAAAAAAAAAATAAAAATTATCTTTATTAAACTCAATTTTTAAAACAAAAAATAGAGATATAATGGTATATATATGCTAATGTCTACAGAGAGATGTCCTCTTTTGGGAATCTGCACACTATGAATTTATGTTATTTGCTATCAGTTTTTTTCAATAGGATAAGAGTTGAGATTTCTTTAAAATATACTCTGTGAAACTGGTTTTTTTTTTTTTTTTTTGAGACAGAGCCTCAAGCTGTCACCCTGGATAGAATGCCGTGGCTTCACAGCTCACAGCAACCTCCAATTCCTGGGCTCAAGCGAGTCTTTTGCCTCTGCCTCCCAAGTAGCTGGGATCACAGGCGCCCGCCACAATACCCGGCTATTTTTTTTTTGGTTGCAGCCGTCATTGTGGTTTGGCGGGCCTAGGCTGGATTCAAACCTGCCAGCTCAAGTGTACGTGGCTCCTAGTGCCTTACCCGCTTGAGCCACAGGTGCCAAGCCAAGTGAAGCTGGTTTTGAAGGTGATGTAACTAGGTACAAAACAGAAGTTTGAGGGTTGGCTTGGGGTCAATATGAAATGGAGAGAAAGAAAGATTATCATTGATTGTATGAGACACTTATCAAGGTTGCTTTAACAATGTTTTTCTTTTAATAATATAGATGTTGATGTGAGCAGTCAATGCTTCACCAAACAACTGCTTAACATTCAATGAGTGCCTACTGTACACAAAGGTTCTGTGCTCATGAAGCAACATTCTTCTCATAGTTTAGTTTCCCACAGGGGAAGAAAGTGCGTCAATTAGACAACACTATTTTTTTTTTTAACACAACTATTTATTTTATTTTATTTATTTTATTTTAGAGACAGAGTCTCATTTTATCGGGCCGTGGCATCACACAGCTCACAGCAATCTCCAACTCCTAGGCTTAGGCAATTCTCTTGCCTCAGCCTCCCGAGTAGCTGGGACTATAGGCACCTGCCACAACACACAGCTATTTTTTTATTTTTTTTGCAGTTTGGCCGAGGCCGGGTTTGAACCCACAACCTTCAGTATATGGGGCCGGCGCCCTACTTGCTGAGCCACAGGCACCGCCCAACACAACTATTTCTTAAGGAGCAGGTCAACTCTTTGTGGGTCAAGCATTGGAGTTTAATGTGTATACAGTACAGTGTGAGTTAATGTTTGGACTAGTATTTGTCAAACTAGGGGAGTATTATCCTTTGGTATATTTTTTGGGTTATCTGAATTCTGTGATCTCTAAAAATTTTTGTATCAATAAAGAATAAACACGAGAATATTCTGAATTCTTGGATGACTACTTTATAATTTGGCATGGCAGGATGTCCAGTATTCCAGCTAGTTTTCATGTTTATACTTAAGATATTACCAAGTAACACCTTGAGGAGATGGGATTTTTTATCTTTTCAGGAGTTAGTAAGCACATTTAACAGCTCTCAGGCAGGAAAATGCCAATGTTAAATTAATAACCACTATCCCACTGTTGGGCTCACATTCAAATTTTTTACAATTACAAAGACATAAATTCTCTTTTTCCATATAACTTTCAAGTAAAGCCATTTTCATGGAATAAGATTTTAGGTGATTATTTAATAAATTAAAAATCTCATTTAACATCACAAAAGCAATGTAAAATTTGAGAGTGCTGTCTAGTTTCACAGAAATGGGTCAACAGAAAGCAAAGGCAGACTGAATAATAAATGAAGTGATACTATGATGTCAGCAATTCAAACAAGTTCCAGTGGATTCGAGTGTGAGGTTAACTAGATTACTAAAACCTGCATTGGAGCAATCAGTGTCTGAGAGTGGGCAGATATGCTATGGGGATTTTGCCTCTATAGGCACCTGTTTGCAACAGTTCATTAATGAAACTACTGCAGTAAATATGTAGTAAATTTTTTCACTGAATTGTTGTTTTCCCACTGTTTCCCAGATTTACTTCTGAGCTACTCTAACAAATGGATTGCCCATCAAAACAATGGATAGTGGTTTAAAAATGAATTCACTATTAAAAAGAAAGCGTAATAATGATGAAGGCTAAAATAATGGTCTAAATTAAAGCAACAGAACCAATTTATTTATGGCAGATATAATTTGATGAAAATCATTAAATTGTATTGATTTTATAGTTTTATTTTTATGTAATTAAAAATTGGTTTGTTTTTATAGGTATATAAGAGCTATGAGGAATTAATTCTTTGTGTATGCTTAAGTAACACTTGCAACTCAGAAGACTTAATTTTTCTATATAAAAGAACTACACTGGCAGGCATGGTGGGTCGTGTTTGTAATCCTAGCACTTTGAAAGGCCCAGGCAGAGGATCTCTTGAACTCAGAAGTTGGAGACCAGCCTGAGCAAGAGTGAGACCTCATCTCTACTAAAAACAAAAAAAAAATTTGCCGGGTATTGTGGCAAGCTCCTGTAGTTGCAGCTACTCAAGAGGCTGAGACAAGAGGACAGCTTGAGCCCAGGAATTTGAGGACAAAATTATCTTCCAAATTCCTTCATACTTTAAATATTTATCTATTTTTGTTTTTAAAAATTAATTTACTATTAACACTACTTTACACAGAGTGGGTATTCTATGAATACTTGATAAATTGCACAGAGGTTAATTAATCATGGTGTATTAGGACATACTCTGGAGTAAAAAGGGTTCGGTTTGAGTCTTGGCTTTAACACTTATAAGCTAGGTGACTCTGAGGAGGTTATATAACCTCTCTGAGACTGTTTCCTCATTTATAAAATAGGGAGAGTAATCCTATCCCAGTGCCCGCAAATGCTTATGAGTAAATTTGTATTTCTTCAAGCAATGAATTCCAATCGCAAAATTTTGCTTCTTTTAATTAGCCTCATATATTCGACTTTCCATGTTCACTTATGTTTTTACCTCAATATTAGGTCTTTAATATTTCCAAAGCATTTATCTTACTGACCCTTGCAAATAAGATATTTCATCATATTTAAGTGTTGAGAAATTGGGTCTTTGATTTTATTTTCTCAAATTCACTTGCCTGCAGCCTACTAAATGTCAGTAATAAAATTTGAATCCATGTCTATGACCTCTTTTTTTTTTTTCAAGAGAATTATATCGTTTATTGATTACACATGATAATGGTAGATACACAAGCTTCATTCTCATCTGTAATTTTATCTGGTACCGTTATTCAATTTAGATATATTGCATAGGATATGCCAACAATCACCTTTATAACCAATAATTCCATCATTTTCCTTGGATGGCCTCTTTAAATGTCTTTAAATGGTGAGCTTCAGGTCACAACAGTAACCCTCAGTTCTACTACACCAAGGTTTCTGAAGACAATGGCTTCTTCACCCAAGCAGATTGTAAATGAATTTCAAATAGAACCTGGAATCACCCTTAAGGAATTATATCTTAATAATTTTGGGAAAGTTTATCAAAATGGCTTCAGATCATAATTACTTTACTTAGCACATTAAAAAAAAAAAAAAAGACACATTTATTCAGCGTCATGATCAGGCTATTACATTTAGCAATCTACAGCATGGGTGCACAAAAACAAAAAATCTATATTAATCTTCCTCCCTTTGCTGGAATGCTTTACACTTTTCGTAGAACAGAAACTAAAATAACCTGTTACACAATTAGTCACAAATACAGTCCTCGAGTTTTTTGCCCATACACATGGGTATCGTCTAAAACATGTCTTCTTTGTAGCAGCTAGGCCCTGCCATCACTGTGCTTGGCTGAGTTCACAAAATCTGTTGTAACCTGTAGCTTCCCTGTCATTTCTCTGGCTCTCCTCTCCTGCTAAGCTGTTTCCTGGGAATAATTAAAACCTTCTGCCACTGCCATAGCTACTGCTGCTACTGGAACCATCATAGCTACCTTGGTTTTTTGGTTTGGCAAAGTATTGGCCACCACCACCATACAGGCCAGAGCTTCTGCCTCCAAAATTTCCTCCCTTCATGGGTCCAAAATTTGATGACTGATCATTATAATCGCCAAAATCATTGTAACTTCCACCACCTCCAAAATTGCTTCCATCATATCCCACTGCCACCATATCCACCACCACCACAGCTGCCACCAAAGGCACCATGACCAGGGACGTTTCCTCCATGGCCAAAGTTGTCCTTTCCACCAAAACCACCTTCATGACCCCCAACAAAGTTTCCAGAACCACTTTGACCTCTTTGGCTGGACAAAGAGCTAGCCATCTCTTGTTTTGACAGGGCTTTCCTTATTTACAGTTGTGGCCATTCACAGTATGGTATTTCTGAATGACAGTCTTATCCACAGAATCATGGTCATCAAACATAACAAAAGCAAAGCCCCTCTTCTTGCCACTGCCTTGATCAGTCATGATTTCAATCACTTCCATTTTCCCATACTGTTCAAAATATTCTCTTGAGTGATGTTCTTCAGTATCTTTTTTAATGCCACCAACAAAGATCTTTTTCACAGTTAAGTGGGCATCAGATCTTTGAAAATCTTCTCTGGAAACAGCTCTCTCTGGTTCCACAACTCTTCCGTCCACTTTGTGTGGCCTTGCATTCATTGCTGCATCCACCTCCTCCACGGTGGCATATGTGACGAACCCAAAGCCCCTGGAGCGCTTGGTGTTGGGTCTCTCATTACCACACCGTCTGTGAGTGTTCCCCACTGCCCAGAATGGCTCCTCAGACTCTCATCCGTCATTTCAAAGCTCAACCCTCCAATGAAGAGCTTCTGGAGCTGTTCGGGCTCTTTAGGAAACTCTGACTCAGACATGACGGCAGTGGGAAGAGAGACTTTAACACTGCTTCCTTGGCAGCGTCCACAGGCAGAAAGCTATCACCTCTTTTTACATATTTTCTCCCCGTTCTCTCTTGAAAAAAAAAGATTCACTAAAATCATGAGTCCTTCGTAAGCATTTTTTTATTAACAGCTATTACTGTCCCAAGAGATTCCAACTTGAAGACTCCCCTGTAATACTAGCTAACCCTATTCAGCGCCTACTATGAGCAAGGCCAACCACTTCATGTGCATTGAATATTTAAATCCTCTCGGCAAACCATGAATTAAGGCCTACTATTAATCAGCTTTCATAGAGGAAGAAACCAAAGCAAGGGGGAATTTAAAAATTTTTCCAAGGGCACATAAATAGCAAAGTCAGGTCTTTAACACAGGTAGTTTCATCTCACAGCTCTGCTTATAATCACTAAACCATACCTCTTCACTTCACCTAATTTGAATACTGAATGAAATGCTAATTAACAGAACATCCAAATATTATACCAGACCTAGAAAATTCCAGTGCTCTCTTTAGTTAGTTACAGAAGCATGAGAAGCTCCTTGTCAGCTCACTCTTAGGGTCTCAGCTGCTGTCCTCACTACAAGATTTCCATGTCTTTCTGATGCTCTTTTGTGCCAGATCAGGTCAAGAACCAAGACCTAATTTTCTACAGGCACTAGGCCATTGGGCCAGCCAACAACAGCCAAATTTATAGCTAATAAAACCAGTTAATTGCACAGCATGAGGCGCACTCTCTCGATGCAAAAATTACATGGTTAGAAATTTTGAGCGACTCTCACAATCTGATTAGCTAAGTGCTTTATAATATTACTCTCCAGTGCAACAGAGTTTGATTATTTACATCCCATAAGAGAAATGTTTGCCACATTTTTATGGAAATCTACAAAATCATTTAGAAGAATTTAGGCAAATTTAATTTTAAAATAGTCTGAAAAGTCCTTTAACATCTTTTAGACTCTAATTACATGGTATCTTGAATACTTGGATTCTTCAGCTAAATTAATAATAATTTTACTATTTTGGGATTCTGCAGGCACACTCAAACAATAAGTAAAGGCAAAGTCACATGTGTGAGACGCCTGCCAGACTTTTATTTTACTGATTACCAAAACCAGTACCAAAACCTAAGAAATGTATAGTAAAGATAACCTGAAATCATAAAACTCTCTAGAATGAAAGGGATTTGAAATCTGCTAGTCTTTTCCTTCCTAGATCCCAACTATAACCCCACCTTAAGGAAACTTCACTCCTAAAGGCAAAGATCACTTCTCCTTTAACAGCTTAATGAACAGATAGCCTGCAATTAAACAAACTAAATTCTTAAAAACCATCACCATCAGCCATCATTTTCCCTTTCACTAACCTTCATGTTGAAACCCAAATCATGGTATTCAGTAGACATAGTGAAAAGGCACAGCTGAAAGCTCAATTTTTACATTAGCTTCAGTTTTTCCAAAGCTTAAAAATTCTAATTTTTATTTTTTTTGACATGACTTATATTTCAGCTGTTTGGTTATTTTACCCATATCTCTGCCAAGACATCAGTTATTCAGAAGGTGTATTCAAATAACTGGTATTGGAGATGGGTGGAGCAAGATGGCTGACTGGAAGCAGCTTCCGAAAAAGGCTCCTGTCCAAAAGAAAAGATAACCTCCAGAAACTGTGCAATTAAGCAGAATACTGGGAGCCTAGATGAGAGAGAAGTGATTTCTGCAGGTCACCTCTGCTGAGACAGGATGCGACCCCAAGATCGCAAGCTTCAGGTACAAAATTCATCTGAAAGGAAGAGTGTCCATCCCCTCCACCAAGAAAACTCTGAGTTTCTTGTTTTTCTGTTTCCTTTCTTTTTTTTTGGCTCTTTTGCTCCTGCGGGTTTTCTACAGACAAGCAGTGAACTGTGGACCTCCTGTCCCACCCCACGGAAGAGTGCTGTGGGAAGTAGGGTGTGCTTCTCCTGAGCACCCAGGTGTGACTCTGAAAACTCTATTGCTAGGCAGAAAAACTGAACTAAAGTTTTCCCCACCATTCTGAACTTACTGTACACCCTTCCAACCTTACCTGATGAACCAGAAGGCTAACCCCTGCTGAGACTGAGGAAGTACCTGAGCAGCACCCCTACACCCGCCTGCCGGAACAAGCGCCCCACTGGGAAAAGACTCCAAGGAGGTCGCCACAAGCTGCCCTCCCTCCGGCCAGGGAAGCCGCAGGCAAGTGCCTGGCCCTGTGCCCCGGGCTTCTGCAGGACCACCGTCTGCTAGAAACTCTGACGGCGACCGCCAGAGCTCCGCAGGTCTGCCCCTGGCCAGGAACTCCCCCGGTGACCACGCAGGCCTCCACCTGGCACCTGCAGAGACCCCGCAGGTCCGCCCCTGGCCAGTAAATCCCCTGGCGACTGTGCGGCCCTGTGCCCAGAGCCTGCAGGGCTTCCACAGACCTGCCTTCTGCCAGCAACTCTGCCTGCAATCGCCAGGCCTCTGTATGCCCGCCCCCCAGCCAGGATTTCCCTGGCAGCTGACTGGCCCTGCGCCCCATGCTTGCTGGACTTCCGCAGGCCCACCATCTGCTAGAAACTCTTCCAGCAACTAGCAGGCCTCTGCAGGTCTTCCGCTGGCCAGGAACTCCCCCAGCGACCACGTGGGCCTCTGCCTGGCACCTGCAGGGCCCCTGCAGGTCAGTCCCTGGCCAGTAAATCCCCTGGCGACCGTGTGGCCCTGCACCCCGAGCCTGCAGGGCTTCTGCACACCTGCTTTCTGCCAGGAACTCCGCCTATAATCGCCAGTCCTCTGCAGACCCATCCCCAGGCCAGGAATTCCCCCAACACCTGCCTGGCCCTGCACCCGTGCTTGCCAGGCTTCCACAGGTCTGCCATCTGGTAGAAACTCTGCCGGTGACCGCCAGGCCTCTGCAGGTCTGCCCCTAGCCAGGAACTCCCTGGCAACTGTGCAGGCCTCCACCTGGCACACGCAGGGGCCCCGTAGGTCCACCCCGGCCAGTAAATCCCCTGGCGACCATGCGGCCCTGTACCCCAAGCCTGCAGGGCTTTCACAGGTCCACTTTCTGCCAGGAACTCTGCCTGCAACCATCAGGCCTCTGCAGGGTGGCCCACGGCCAGGAACTCCCCCGGCAACTGCCTGGCCCTGTGCCCATGCTTGCCAGACTTCCACAGGTCCGCCATCTGCTAGAGACTCTGTAGGTGACTGCCAGGTCTCTGCAGGTCTGTGCCCACTCAGGAACTCCCCCAGTGACCACACAGGCCTCCACCTGTCACCTGCAGGGCCCCTGCAGGTCCGTCCCTGGCCAGTAAATCCCGGGCTTCTGCAGGCCCGCCGTCTGCTATAGACTGTGCCAGCAACTGCCAGGCCTCCGCAGGTCTGCCCCTGGCCAGGAACTCCCCTGGTGATTGCACGGGCCTCCGCCTGGTCCCCGCAGTTCCACCCCTGGCAGGGATAGTCCTGGCAACCGCGTGGGCCTCCACCTGGCATCCATTGGGCCTCTGCAGGCCAACCTTTTGCCAGGGACTCTGCAGGCAATCGCCAGGCCTCTGCAGGGCTGCCCGAAGCCAGGAACTCCCCTGGCGACCGCCTGGCCCTGCATCCCACACTTGCTGGGTTTCTGTAGGTCTGCTTTAGGACAGGACCTCCGCCCGCGACTGCCAGGCCCCCCACCAGGGTCACTCCCGGTGACTGCCCGGGCCTCTGCCTGGCACCCACGGGGCCTCTGCAGGCCAGCCTTCTTCCAGGGACCCCACCAGTGACCACCAGGCATTCTGCAGGTCCACCACCAGCCAAAAACTTCCCGGACAATCGTGCAGCCCTGCGCCTACCACTTGAAGGGCCAGACGCAACGGTGAAAAACAACTATGGTGCGGAATCTCCGGAAAAACTCTGGCAATATGAATAATCAGAGTAGACCAACCCCTCCAAGTAACGACAAGGCAGACACAGCACAAGATCTCCTGCATAGGCAAATGGCTGAGATGTCTGAAATCAAATTCAGAATCTGGATTGCAAATAAGAT
>CAUYON010199514.1:0-10006 GCA_963573935.1 Arctocebus calabarensis
CTGCCTCCTCTGCCTCCCAAGTAGCTGGGACTACAGGCACCTGCCACAATGCCCGGCCATTTTTTGGTTGCAGCCGTCATTGTTGTTTGGTGGGCCCAGGCTGGATTCGAACCCACCAGCTCAGGTGTACGTGGCTGGCGCCTTAGCCTGTTGAGCCACGGCGCCGAGCCTCAAAGGGACCTTTTTAATAAATTTGGGAGAAATAAAGTAGGAACCGTCTGAATACCCTGACATCACAACTTGTTACTCTCACAGGAATCAGCTGAGTGAGAAAAAGAAAAAGCTTCAGTGAGAATGAATGTGGCTTGACTTCTACAATGGAGCATCTGCTATGTTTGAGAACCCTGTAGATACACTAGACCAATAATTCATAGCTTGAAAATATGTATCAT
Source organism: Arctocebus calabarensis (assembly GCA_963573935.1). Classification (NCBI taxonomy): domain Eukaryota; kingdom Metazoa; phylum Chordata; class Mammalia; order Primates; family Lorisidae; genus Arctocebus; species Arctocebus calabarensis. The sequence continues at coordinate 393 of CAUYON010199514.1, forward strand.
CAGCAAGAAAATTTAGTGGCAAAATCAACTTGATTCCCTTCTAGGAAAATGTTTAAATATAAAGATTCATTGTGAGTTTTAACAATTGAAGGTGCCAGTTTCTATCTGCCTACCATCATTCAAATAAACGCCCTGTGCCTAGTCTCGGTAATGCTCCTGCTATGGTCTCTAGTAACTAAAGGGAACTCTTATATCTATATGTTTCTTGGAAGTTAAACAGATGTTTTTATTTAACTCAGCAACAGAAAATTATTTGACATCTTACAATCTAAATACTTTATATAACTGCAGAGGTTTTGATTTCACGGTTTCTTAACATCAGATACAATCTCATTGGATCTGGAATCTTTTCTGAATTCTTCAAGTGCCCATAAGGAAAAGATAAAAGCCTCAGGTGCCTTCCTAAGCATGTTGGCTGAGAATGAATGGCAAGAGTGTTGGTGAGCTGTCAGCAGCCAGGTCCTTGATCTTGATCCTGGTCTGGCTGGTGGAATCAATACTTCATTCCACTTTTATGTGTTCTTGTAACCCTGTGAATTTTTAATTTTTCTCCTTACTCTCTCTCTCCCCATTAAATGATGATAGGTGCAGCTTACCAGGTGGATGGTGTGCTTGTCACTCACAAGCCAGTAAGGAACCTGGGTTTGTTTTCAAGCTTTATTTTAATTGGGGGTTTAGAGGGGATGAGATGAACTTGATGAACAGAGAAATGAAGCTGTTGTTTCCTGGAGGTGAAACTGCGTCATGATGAGTGTCAATGCCGGTCACGGTTAACAGTGACCGAATATAATAGAGTCGTGAGAATGTCTACGCATCTTCACAAAGGATGTGTTTGTGCAGAATGTGGCATTAATATGCTTCTCCCCAGTAAGTATTTGCTTTTGGCTTTTGTATGTGTTTGCATAATCCCATTTAAAGTCTTAATAGAACCTGTCAAGCTAAAACCACACGTACAGCATAGATATGCTGCAGAAAGCAAATGGAGCTCAGTTATAACATTTTTTCTATCAAAAACAGAAACCTACAGTTTACTTGTGGTTTGAAGGTAGCAGTTTCCATGGGGTTGAAGCTGGGTTAACTAACAAGAGACCATGAGCTTTAATTTTATTCTAAGCAGTTTTATGAGTGACACTAATTATCCCATTCTGAACTTTTTTTTTACATTAACAAGTCCAACAGTAAAACATTTGCCTTAGGGTTTTAGGTGCCCCACAACAGAGTGCCACAGACTGGGCAGAAGGATTTTGTCTCACAGTTCTGCAGCCTGAAGTCCAAGGTCACAGTTTGACAGGGCTGCTCCTTTCCAAGGTGGAGGGGAGGAGTTGCCATCTTCATACTTACATGGTGACTTTTAGTATGCAGATCTGTCTCCAAATTTCCACTTTTTATAAGAGCAATAGTCATGTTAGATTAGGGGCTCACCCTAATAACCTCACTTTAACTGAATTTTCTTTCTAAGACATTGCTTACAAGTAATGCCACATTCTGAAGTTAGACCTCAATGTATGTGTTTGAGGGGGACATAATTCAGTCCACTGCAGCATTTAGTGCTAAAAGGGCTGACGTGGTCTGAAGGGAAATCAGTGCTTACTGAAGGGCTGACTGGTACGAAGGGAAACCCAGCCTTTTTATTTCGACTATTCTCATTGAGTATCTATTACCCTCCAGGGCTTTTGCTTGACACTAGATATTTAAAGAGAATAAAAATTGAATTTCTGCCCTCCAGAAGTTTACAGTCTGTTTGGAAAGACAGACGGGTAAACAGATTAAACTAGCTGATGTGTGTCAGGACAGATGTGCAGGAAGTGGCTCTGGAGGGAGTGGAGGAAGGACTTCCTAGGGGAGTAGGGAAGATGTTGTGGGGTGGAGACACTGGCTCTGATAAAAGACAAAAGGAAACTCTCTCTCTGTATACGTATGAGTATAATGATGCACATTTGAAACAGAGAAATGCACGAAGGGCCACAGTTTTGTGAAGGATCTTGGCATGTTAAGGAGGAAAAAGCTATATCAATCTTAAAATGAGATGTTTTAATAATCTGACAACATTCAGTTGACTGATTATACCTTGGCCTTGTTATAAATCCAACATATGCAAATAAGTTAGAAGTACTACTATCCTGAGAAAACTTTAATTTCTTTGAATTTTAGATCCTTCTGTATCAAGTAAAGTTAATAAAATTCTGTGCAATCAGTGTAGCAGATATTATGATGATAATTAAAAGGTACACAAAGATTAAATAACCAAATGTTGAAAAGCTCAAAATAATTTAATTTCTCAAAACTTCAAAGACAGGCTTAGGACATTATGATAGTTATTAAGGATACATATATATAATATAATATAATACAATTAATTCTGTGCCAAAGTTAGTATAAATTTTAATAAGTCTAGAATTAGAGACCAGTATTTCATTAAAAACTATTTATTTAACATATAACATCTAACATAACCCTAACCCTAACTCATACATGTTAAAGAAATAGTTTTTTAATCAACACTGGTCTGTAATTCTAGACCTATTAAAATGTATACTAACTTTCGGGCAGAATTAATTTACAGTTAGATCTAGTTTGCTTAAAGTAATGAGACTGTCAACTTTTCAGGTTTTATATAATCTATTTTTTTACTTGAATTTTCACACAAGCTCGAGGTCTATACAGATATGCAAGTCACTAAAAACATTCAGTTGTTAACTATATATCTCATTCTTCAAAAAATGTATCTACATTGAGATCCAATGTGATGCAATAATAATAACTATCATTTATTGTATTCTGCTTTGAACCAACATAATGCCATAAATTTCTATAAGTTATCCAAAAACTTTACAAGGGCTATTTCTACCTTATGGACAAGAACATTGAATTAATAACTATGAGAAATTACAAACAGCCATAATGCTCCTCAATTTGATGGGTAGAATCTATTTCCCTTGTCTTACTTTGCTTTCACCAGTAAGATTTGGTAAAAGTGATGCTGTGGATATTCCAGGTCAACAAGGCAAAAAGCCCAACATTTCTACTCCTGCCCTCCTGGAATGTTGCTGCCACTGACTAAGAGAATGACACTCATCAGATAGACATGGAAGGCCCCACCAATGGCCGCCCCAACCACGTGAACGAGGCACTCTCCCTCAAGCTACCAAGTGGCTGTAGCCATAAGAGTGACTCCAGAAGGGACCATCAGAAGAACCACCCAGCTGAGCCCAGTCCACGTAGTCGCATAACCCAGCCCAAACTGATGACCTTTAAAATTATGAGCCAGAACAAAATGGTGGTGGTTTCAACCCAATGCATTTTGGGATGATAATCGATAACTAATAAAGTAATTTAGCAGGTCACATAAAGTAGCTGGGCCTATTTTATATCTCAAATTATTTGCCCACAATATTAAAAGTATTTTTCTTTACACTGCGCTATGGTTGATACGAATGACTGTTACCCAGAGCTTGGTTTTATAAATTTTAGAAAGCCAATCCTAAACTAAGATTAAATCTAATAATCTTCTTTTGCAGTCATAAGAATAATATAGTTGAATGTAAATAGTCCTATGCTAAACATTGGAAAGCTGACTTCTGGCCCCCTTTTGACATAAAATAGTTCTGTGACGTTTGGTGACTCCTTAGTGGTCTCTGGCCTCCATAGTCTCATTTATAAAATGAGAAGACTGATATTTTTTGTAGTCCCCCAGGTTTCCAACCAAACTTTGTCCTTAGCTGCTAAATCATTTTCTGGTCTTCACATTTGATTTAATTTTTCTTCTCCAAAATCTCTGATTCCTTTTTCAGAGAATTGTTGAAAGCAATAGGAATAACTCCACCTACCTCTCATTTTTAAAAGTTAAGGTTCATCATTTTTAATGTGGAGAACAAAATTGTCAGTAGGAGTATCAGTGTCCTCATAGGTAGAAATAAGTAATGTGGTTTTGTAGACCCTTTTCCTCCTGCTTTAGGGCCTGGACCCAGCTTCTGGTTTTAAGTGTAGCTAAAAAAGAGAAATCAGTGGCTGGTGCCCTGCTGTTTGCATGATCTCATGTAAAATGGCAACTCTAATTTCTTGGTTTAAGTTGGCTTCATAGTCTCTACAGAATAAGAAAGCAAACACTCACTATAGAGGATTAAACGTCATACTTACTACAACAGTCAGTAATATCATAACTCATCTGAGGAATTACTGGGAATAAGACATTTTCCAGGGCAGTCAGGACAACTCACAACAGTCCCTTGGAAGCTTAAGAGATTAAGAATTCAACTGTGCTTAGCTATGATCACTGTGCTTATATACCCTCCTATTAACTTTTACTTGTTTCTACCTCACTTCACATTTTCCTTCTTCCTGATTCTTTGATATTATACTCCTTCCAAAAAAAAAAAAAAGGTAGTGCTTACGTCATTGCCTTAAGGTCTAATTTCTTGGTAACCTAATTGTCCAAGTTTGGGGTCCCCCCAACACAGAGTCTGATACAAAGATTTATGTGCAGTAGTTTAGAATGATTGTAGAAACAGCAAGTGAGGGAGGGAGAATGGGAGACTGGAGAGAGAGTGAAGCTAATGAATGAATGAGAGAGATAGTTCTGTGGGCAAGTCGGGCTTAATTTTGCCCTGTAGCCTCAGAGAGACTTTGTAAAATGTTCCTCAGAATTGTCCCACCAAGACATCAATGTCTAGTCACCCGGAAGTAAAGGGGCATCCTAACTTCTGCTACAAACAGCTAGAAAAGCCAACCACACACATGAAACAACTGTTTTTAGATACTGAACAAGAGGCAGCAAAGCACTAGGGCCCCTGAGAAAGGAAATAAACAAGGTATGATGTGTGATCACTCCTTCTTTGCTTATGGAGCGATTCTGGACCCCTTTGCAGGGAGAGAGATTCCAAGTGCATGGGAGTCTTACTGAGTTGAGGGAACACAGATTTGAGTTCAGGAAAAGTGGAGTGGCTAGAAGTTAAGAAAAAGAGCTGTAGACAGAAGAGATCTCTGCAAGAAAATGGAGCTCCAGAACCCAGTTGGATGGGTACCAAGTTACACCTGCATAGGGTGCAATGCCATCAGTCAGGCAGTGACCAGACACTTGAGGGCTGAGCAATTCTCAGATCTCACATGGAACAGGGAAGTATCTGAGCTGTGACTGGTCAGAGGGAAGAGACTCTGTTGCACTGAGGGAACACCTGAGAGCAAAGGACACTCTTTAGACCCCACCTCCACCACCCCGGCCCCAATAAAGCTCAAAAGCGAGCCTCAAACAGATCAGGCTGACGGACTGCCCACCAGAACAGAGACCTAGGCTTTAAAGTCAGAAAACAAAATCTGGGCAATGTAAGCCTCAAAGTTACTTACTCTGCATGTTTAGAAGCAGAACAGCATGAGCCACAGCAAGGGAGGAAATCAGTTAATAAACACTCAGAAATGAAAGAACAAGAGAATGAGCAGGAAAGGATTTTAAAATGGCCATTATAAATATTTTCAGGGGTTTAAAAGAAAGTGTGAACATAATGAAGAGATAAATGGAAAGTTTTATGTATTTTACATGTTTACTTGATGTTTATTTTAAAGTAAAATGAAATTTGTATATCCATATATTTTATTTTATTATATTTACATGTAATACATAAAGAGAGAAAAACTTCTAGAATTATTCAGCCAAAAAACTGGGAAAATAAGAATATTAACCCATTAATTCCTGTCCCTTAGCCTCAGAGGGCATTAAATCATAGGCCATACTTCTCGTGGGCTGGGGGAACTTTCTCTACCAAGCCCTCTTTCCTATCCCCAGATGAAGAAGGGCCCAGGAGGAGACGCAGAAGGACGGGGAGCTTCAGTTAGGAAGCTGTGACTGCTGAACTCATTGGCCAGTGGAAGGCCGTGGAGTGTGAAGACGGGACGAGACTACTCCTTATTATTCCTTATTGTTAGATGACACAGTATCACCCCTTGCTCTGGAGAGACCCCACTGTGCTCCTGTGTGTCTGCCACCTTCCCCTCCCCCGAACACCTCTCCAGTTACTTCCTGTGAGGGCCTCTGATTACTCCCAAGGGCTCACATGACACAGCATCAGCCACATTTCCTCCTCTCCTTCCCCAGCCCAGGCTAACGCTGCTCAGGAAACCTCAGTCACTGTGGCCTGGCTGCTTCCTGCTGATGGCTTCTCAGAACTGTGATGTGTCACCTGTCTTCTTTTCATACTTCCTTCACCCCACGATCACCCCACACACACCCTGTGTCCCTTCCTGCCATATCACTCCCGACAGCCTGCCTTGCTCTTCCAAGGTTTCAGGCAATTTGCTGTGCAAACTATCATTTGGTACCCACTGCCTAGACACGTGGCCTGAGGACCAAAGATAATAACCCCATTATCCCCACAACTCAGGGGTGGATCCCTTGGTGTAGAGGAGGGGGAAATGAGGCTGAGCGAAGTTAAAATTCTTGCCCAAGCTCACAGTGATGGAGCTAGAAAGACTCCAGCATCAACCTTAATCCCCAGGTGAATAAAATGCTGGCCTTTGCCTTCTTCATGGCCCGTGCTCCACAGGAGCTAACTGCCTAGCAAAGAAAGCTCTGGGCAGCACGTGAGGGCAGAACCAACTTTGGGTGGGAAGTGTGGCATTATGGAGCCCTGGGGCACCACTTGTGACATTGTCCAGTGTCCTCTAACTCGGGGTTACAATGCTGCATTTCTAGAGCTCGTAGAAAAGTTTCCTTTTATTTATTTGTTCACAGCTTACGAACTGTCTTTCTTCTCATCTTAGGTGTGACTAACTAATAACCTCAGCATTACAAAGAGCTTATGGTTTGTAACTTTTTTAGCTGTGGAAAAAGGCTTGCAGACCTTCTTTATTGCTACTTAGGGCCCCTATTTACCCAAATACGTGGGACAAACCGGATTTGATCTCAAGCATGAGGCTGCCAGGCTTGCCCTCTGTGTCTGCTGGAGGTGGTACCTAGGGCTGGGATTTCCTGAAAGAGTTATAAATCAAAGGCAAACTCACTCAGGCACAAACACCCCACCTTTTCGGGTCTGGAGCATTGTTTTCAGATTACTGGGGTCTTTCTTCCTTGGCCATGACAACTTTTGGTCTCTCTTAGAAACTTGAGGTGCTGTATCATCTTGGGGCAACGCTGACCACAAAGTACCCTGAGGTCTTGCTCAGGGTAAACAATCTCAAGGACATCTTTTCAAAGGTGAAGTATTAAGCCACTCATTTTTTTCTGCTTGAATTTATGAAAAAAGTTATTTCAGTTTTGAAGAAAAAAAATCCACTTTACCTCCAATTTCACTGCCAGTTTCATTGTCAACAATAGCTTGAAAAAATATTTAGCAAAAGCAATAATGTAAGAACTCTTGTTGAGATGGCTATAAGAATGTATATTTTTATTTTTTACATATACATGTGTTTATTAGGTTTCCACTTTTTGCCGTCACAAAATTTAAAAGGCTTAAAACTTAACAACAATAACAATGTTTAAGATAAGGACTAGAAACAAAGTATTAAGCAATAATAGTAATGCAAAGAAAGTAACATTCACATTGTCAAATAAGAGTATGTCTATTATAGAATGCTTTGACTCTGAGGTTCAGTATGGAGTCATCAATTAACCTCTTATTATTTTTTTTCTCAAAGTCTCAAAAAGTAGACAACTAATATTTATATATAAATACAAATAAAAGATAACTTAAAAAAACAGATCATGCCAAATCTTATAGACAATAGAAAAAGAAGAAATACTTCAAAAGAATGTAAATATTTTTAAGGAGGTAAACTTGAGTAGCAAGGTATTAAGGGACTTCTGAAAAAAAAATAGCAATAGCAGTGAGTCCCTCATCAGGGGTCAGCCTGCAATTTGGAAAAGCATATTCTTGAATAGGTAAGAAGATTGGGAGTGACAGCTCTCACCAGCTGAAAGTAGCCATGACTCATACTTTAATTTATCTTTGTATAAAACTGAATGCCCAGGAAGGGGGGAAAGTTGAGAAACATTCATGGAAATCCTCAGGGTCTCCAGTAAAAATAGCCCCTCCTCACCCCCCAAATAAAATAACCATTGTTTGTTTTTAAATATTTTATTTTCATGTTCTTTGCGAAAACTCTAATAAATATTTAAGCCTCTTTGTTCTAATACATAGAGAAACACTGCGATTAACATTAAACAAGGCATTATGCCTTACAAGAGAGACATAAAATGTCCAAGGGATATTCAGAACTACAGTTCTCAAAGCTTCAACATGAAATCTTGACCACACACTGCAAAATCATTTCAATAAATAGCAAGTGACACTCTTGTAAGCAGTTTCAGAAGCAGACATGCAGGTAGATTTTTCCAGCTTTTAGGTCCCCCAGGCTCTGCCACAGGGGCTGACCTGCAGTGAGTGCCTCAGAAATACTAGTATAATGAGTGGAGAACATCTGAAAACCTTCAAATTAAATAAGAATCAGAAGTTTGACATGAAATAATAAATATAATGGTATAGTGCGTAAGTAGATTCAATCACATCCTTAATCATTTTACGTGTATAATATTAACACAGAATCTTTGAAAACACATAAATAAATAAATAGAAAAACTTCCATAAGAGATGCTTAAATGCACTGCTTTTCTCTTTCCTCTTCTTCCAATAGAGGCAGGACCTGCTTCAGGAACAGCCGCAGGTGTGCTGCTTCTGAGCCCTGGTCAGTTGGAGTTATCTCTGTAAGGAGAAATGATTGTGCTTGTGAGTGCCAGGAAAGCTGGCTGCAAGCTTCTCCTGTCCTGCCGCCTTAGCCCCCCGGGTTTCCGAAGAGTTTCCCCCGCCTGGCACCTGAGCAGCTACTGCCTGTGACAGTTCTGTGCAGCGGAGACCTCTAGGCTCTTGGAAGTTCTAATGATTAAGGATTAGGACTGGAGCGAGGTGGTTTGGTCTCAGCTGTGTCACTGGCTGGGAACAGCCAGAACCTTCTGCTCTGGCGCTCACACTGAGTCTCACCCAAGCGCAGAAGTCAGCCTGTCATCCTGGGCCTTAGAACAACCTCATAAAGGAGCTGGTATTACTCCGTTTTATGGAGGCCTAACAAGTACTGTGGCCTTGATGCGCATGGCTAAGAGCAGAGGAACCAGATTTGTACCAGTGCTGTCCAGTGCAGGACACCTGCTCCTAAGCTGAGCTTTTTGGGTATATGTTGCAAAAATCCAAGGGGCTGAAGTCCAGAAGGCACCGGAAGGGGGGAGTAAAAACATGTTTCTAAACAGGTTAAAAGCTTTTTAGCGTAACTAGCCAACACCAATGAGAATTTTTAAGGAAAGCATTTCCTTAAAATGGGAATAGAGTAGGGTGGGGGGAACACAGGGAAATTCCTGGCAGCAAAGCAAATTAATCCTCTTAACAACGGACTTGATTCGGAAAATAATCACGACTTTTAGTCCTTCAGCCAATCCCTGAGCTTCCCTGATATAATTTCCAGGGGGCAGTGGTGAGAACTGTGACAGGGCCGTCCCTGCGCAGACCAAAGCCGCACGCACCTGTCCAGCATCTTCTCAATCATCTTCCTGACCATGGGGGCCGCGGGGTTGAGACAAGCCTCCTGCCCGTTCTTGAGCTGGGCTCTGCGGAGGGAAGGGGGTCCGTGAGCCAGGAGGA
>CAUYON010199518.1:0-13167 GCA_963573935.1 Arctocebus calabarensis
GAACCCCTGTATCACTCTCCTCTGGAGAAACCCCAACTGCCTCCTTCTATCATCGCCCGATTCAGCAGGAAGCAGTTAGATTGAGTCTTCGCCCCTTTTCCCTAACAGCAGTTGGAGTTTCTACTCAGAGAGGGAGAATTAATGCAGGACAATTGGCGCCCTAGCCAGCTCAACGGGGCTGGCAGACCTTCTGCCTCCTCCTTGGCAGTGTCAGTGGTGTGGCAGCCAGCTGAAGAGCCAGCGGGCTGAATGGCAGGCAAGGAGGGGGACCGCCAACCTCCACCAGAGGCTCCAATTGCCAAAAAGGCTGGACAACTGCTGAGGAGACACCTGTGCCTTGGTGTCTCCTTCACTTCACACGTGGGACTAAATGTGGAACCCCCATCTCCTAAGCCTAAGTCAATTTCTTGTGAATTTCCTAGGCCTCAATTCCATGAAAGGACTGTATCCATTCATTGATACATTCATTCACCTTGCCCCTGGCAGAAGGGACTGTATTCATTTGTTTCCTGGCCAAGGAACCCATACACCTATATATATCCTGAGACTAAAGGCCTAAAGGAGGAGATGGGGAAAGACTGGCAGAGAAACGGAGAGAGCTTCTCTCTCCCCACTAGAATTTTCTCCCTCTACCAGGTGCCTTAATGTTGTCTGTATTCTTTTCTGTGAATAAATTCTGTCTTACAAAAAAAAAAAAAAAAACATTTCTCTCCAGTGCACAGGTTGAGGCTCATGGTTATATTATACTAGATAGGTGTTTCTTCTCTTACTTTATATCTTCATTAATTTTTTGATTATACAGTGAAATATTACTCAGCCATAAAAAAGAATGAAATGCCTTCACTTTTAATTTATTTCAAACTGTTTGCACATCTGTAAATACAGACATATGTTATCTGATACCACTTATTCCATTTCCTCCTTGTCAAATAAATTTTGGCCACACTAGGAACCTTTCTGAATTTTTGGTGTTAATTCAATCATATGTTCCTTTATGAAAGATATTATTTTTCAGGATCCTCATATGATAACTTCTTTCTCATTGTTCTGTCCTCAACTATCCTGACACATCTGCAAAAACAGTTTTTGAAAAACTGAATGAGGGGCTCCCTGCACCATAGAATTCCCTGGTATTTCTTTCATAAGTTTTGCACACATTCAGCATCTCTAGGGGGCTTAATTGTTGTCCACTTATCCATCTTCAGGGTTTTTTAAATATATCTTTTTCAAATTTTTGCTTATTTCTTCTAAGTGTTTCCATTTATATCATAAATTGAATGAGTGATGTGAGGTTTTGTTTATCTTGATCCTGGATAAGATGCCATCCTCTGATTAATTATAAAATACAGCAGATGGGTGGGCAGAGGTTAGAATGTAAGATGATGACTATTACTTTCATTACCATTGTGAGCAGAACTCTTAAGCTGACACAGAGCACGGAGAGGGCTGGGTGAGATGCAACAGAAGGGAGGCAGCCACAGCCGTTCCCACTTCCCATTCCTGACTCTGAGACAACCTGCAGTGCTGGTGGGCAGGTGCATGGATTCTGTTCTGACAGGTGATGAGTTACTGGAGATGTTGATCTCAAGGGATTAAACTTCGGTTTAGCTAATTTGGGGATGGATCTGAGATCAGAAAAGGGAGTAATTAAACATTCCTGATCTGGGGATAACTGTCCTCAGTCACTGAATTGTGGCTATAAAATCAAACTCCCCAAACCTCCAAACCTATGGAGAGGACTTCTATGACCCCAACAAGGCCCAAGAGCCCTGACTACCTTCAGAAGGAGATCACAGGGTGCTCAGCCAGATGGGGGGTTAAGGTCAGCAAGGTGCCTACCACAGTGCTCCGATGAGTTGAGAGGGGTTAACCACAGAGGAACAAGAGCACAGGGCAGAATCGCTCCATCTGCTCACACCCTGTCCTCATCCCATGAGTCCCTCATGCCATCAACCCATCACGCACACCCCCAGAAGAGTCCCAGAGCATAGGCCCTTCCCCCTTAGGACTGCAGATAAGCACACACCCTGCCCAGGGCTCCTGAGAAGAGTGTGGCCTGTCCACCTCAGCGACCACTATGATCTTTCCAGCCCCTCCAGACTACACAGTGAGAGTTTCATCCACATGCTGTGCTGGCTTCATCCTGATGGTCCTCTAGGGCTGCTCCTCCAGGCTCAGCACAGCAGAGAAGGCTCCAGAAACCTTTCCCTGAGCAACTGAGATCATCCTCTGTCCCGAACACCCATGATCACCACAACCACTCTGACTAGTGGGGTGCATGACAACATGGTGGAAACTGAGGCTTACAAATGAGGAAACTGAGGCTCGGAGAAGGGTTGTTAATACTCAAAACACATGGGCAGGGGGCGATAACAAGGCAATAAATAAGAGTTGCTCCCCTACAATAAGGGGACCTCTGTCCAGGGAAAATATGCACACTGAAGAGGCAGGAATGGCCCAGAGGTTTTTGTCCAGGGAGATGACAATGGACGTTGCTTCTAAAGGAAAGGAGAAATCTATGAAGGGACATTTTAACAGAGGAATCCCACAAACAGGGCCAGGTTCATATGTCCTATGTGTCCCCTTTGTGCTCCTGGTCAGGTCACACAGCAGCTCCCCGTGAGCTGCACCTTCACATGCTCACAGGTCTCTGCTGGTCTGAGTCAGCTGAGAGCACGAAACTGACCTTCCCTGAAGCATCTCAGGGGCAGGTGGCATGACTGGCCTCGGTGAGGATCCCCCATGCTGTGCTGAAGGATGGGCTGAGGGAGGAGATCTAGGGGGGCTGCTCACCTTCAGCAGGGAGGGGCCACCACAGGAAGCTCCAGGTCCATTTACTACTTCGTTCTTACCCTAAGTGACGTGAGGACAGATGAGGCAGATGGTGGCTGGGGGTCAGGGAGACCCCACTTCTATATGAAGTGTCTGCAGAAAGCCTGGTGCTCACCCCAGCCCCCACCCTGGGAAAATCAGAACCAGCCTCCTGGAGAAGGAAGTTCGCTTTCCTGTGGGGCAGCTGATGTGACAATCCTCTGCGGGGAAGGCCTCAGCCTCCAAGTGACCACACCCTGTGTGTCTGTCCTGAGGGCACCGTGATCTCCTCCACCTGCACAGCTGGGGCCAGTGGGAAGACACCATGACCCCCACCTTCACGACCCTGCTCTGCCTCGGTGAGACGGGACACCCTGGTCTGGGAGGGACCCACCCACCCCAAGGCCTGGCTCTCCACCCACCCCAAAGCCTGGCTCTCCTCTATCCTGGGGCCCCAAGGGCTCAGGAGGCTCTTGGGGGAAAGGGGACGTGCTCAGCCTTCAGGAGACAAATATGTCACAGGAAACTCTCTTCTAGGGCTGACTCTGTGCCCTAGGACCCATGTGCAGGCAGGTGAGTCTGTTCCCAGCTGTCCCAGGTCCCTGCTCCTCAACAGGGACAAGGGGACACCTCTGCGTAGATGGGGATGGGGAACAGCAGCTCTGAGCTGACTGAGGGGAACATCTGTAGGGTCCCAGGCTGAGAGCTGAGATCTATGGGGGAGCCTCTGATCTCCTTCCAGGGACCCTCCCCAAACCTACACTCTGGGCTGAGCCAGACTCTGTGATAACCCAGGGGATCCCTGTGATCATCTGGTGTCAGGGGACACCAGATGCTCAGGCATACAGACTGGATAAAGAGGGAAGATCATGGCCCTGGGGCATACAGAGCCCAGTGGAGCCTGGAAACAAGGCCAAGTTCAACATTCCATCCATGACAGAGCACCATGCAGGGCGATATCACTGTCGCTATCACAGCCCTGCTGGATTGTCAGACCACAGTGATGCCCTGGAGCTGGTGGTGACAGGTGAGAGGACACCCAGGGATCCCAGCCCCAGGCTCTGCCCTCAGAAAGGGGGTCTGCTCTCAGGGGTGTCTCCCTCTCACAGCCCAGCCCTAGGCTGATGTGGGAGGTGTGAGCCCCATTTAACACGGCTGCCTGTTTCTCTAGGAGTCTACAGCAAACCCACCCTCTCAGCCCTGCCTAGCCCTTTGGTGGCCTCAGGAGGAAACGTGACCCTCCTGTGTGGCTCACAGCTGGGATTTAGCAGGTTTATTCTCATTGGTGAAGGAGAACGTGATCTCTCTTGGACTCAGCACTCACAGCAATGCTCCTATGGGTCCCAGGCCCTGTTCTCTGTGGGCCCTGTGACCCCCAACCACACATGGGCTTTCAGGTGCTATGGCTATCACAGAAACGCCTCTCAGGTGTGGTCCCTCTCCAGCGACCCCTTGGAGCTCCTCGTCTCAGGTGAGGAAGCTTCCCCTCTAGACGTGTCTAGGAAGCGCTCCCTCCTCACCCTGCAGGGCCCTGTCCCAGCCCCTGGACAGAACTTGACCCTCCAGTGTCGCGCTGATATTGGCTACAACAGATTCACTCTGTCATGGGAGGGGGAAAATGGCTTCACCCAGCACCCAGGTGGACAACTGCAGGCTGAGCTCTCTCAGGCCAATTTGCTCCTAGACCCTGTGAGGCCCTCCCACCAGGGTCAGTACAGATGCTACAGTGGACACAGCCACTCCTCCAACCATTCGGCCCCCAGTGACCCCCCTGGGCATTCTGATCCCAGCAGGTTCAGTCAGACTCCCCTGCACAGGCCCTGCTGGGGAGCCCCAGGGGTCATGGCCATTGTTCCAAACTATATGAAGAATTTTAATAAAAGATTAAAGGGATGATGAGAGTCCAGGTGACCCGGCTCCGGTGGAGAGAAGGGGAGGCTGCCCCAGGCTTTCACCCTTTGTGCCCCTGGCATTCGGGAGCCCCTGAGACCAGCCCCTCATCCATGGAGCCTGGGTCCTCAGCTACTGAGAAGTGGAAATGCATGTTTCTGGGGAATTAGCTGATGTGGTGGGTCTCCCAGTCAGAACAGAGAGCACACAGGGGCTCAGTCATTTTTATATTGGGGGCTATTTTCCTTGCTGATCCCGAGCTCTTGGCATCCAGTAAAACTTGAGGTTGATCAGAAACACAATTTGAATTCAAAGAACACAGGTGGGCTGAAATACCTCAGTGAGAGACCAGAGGGACCTGCTACAGCAGAGAGTGGGTTTCGTGAGAAACTTGATAAACGTCACATCAGGAGACATGCGGGGACACAGAATACAGAGCCCAGCGGTGAGGTTGGGCCTGGGGCTCTTCATCCCCCTCCTCTCCCCTCTGTTTTGATTCTCAGGAGCACCTGACACCATCAGCTTCTCACAGAACAAGTCAGATGCCGAGTCTGGTGAGTGAGGAGATGCTTCTCAGTCCTGGGCTGGGCACAGATGGTCAGGCTCTGTGCAGGGCAGGATGGCATCCTGGGGGAACATCTGGGGACCCAGATGACTTTGGTCTGCTCTGAGATCTCTTACCTCTTCTCCACAATTTCCAGCCCCACACCCCCAGGATCACACCGTGGAGAATCTCATCCGCATGGGCATGGCCGGCTTGATCCTGGTGACCCTCGGGATTCTGCTGTTTCAGGAGTGGCACAGACAGAGAAGACCCAAGATGGCACTAGGAGGTAACTCCAGAGACAGCATTGCACTACCCAGAGTGGGAGAGCCTTGGAAGTAACTCTGATGCTCCCAGGAAGTTCTGGAAGGAAATCTAGGCCATGTGCTATCCAGACTGTCTGCTGGTCATTTCCAGAGGGGAGAATCAATGTTTGAATGCAGAGACCCCGTGTGGAGTGTGTCTAAATAGGACATTAAACTCTGATACTTTTCCTCTCCACCAGTGTTGACTTCCCTTGCTGGATCTCCCCCTTTTTCCATCCCAGGCATGGAGCTGCATCCCACATGGCAGCTCTGGGTCCACACCTCTGCACAGCTGCACCCTCTGATCCACTGATATGTCACATTCTCTTCTTTCTAACTGCCACATTCACAGATGCATTTCATCAATCTCTATCTCTTCAGATTAGAGTTCTAAATTTTGTTCAATAATAACTATGTAAGAATGGGAGAGTATCAGTTGCCAACCTGGAAAACATGTAAATTAAAAATGATGCCCAGGCACCCGGTCTGGACCCTACAAGCTCCTCACCCTTTATCAGATGTTCTCTGCAGTTTCTCTGGAGATGTCCCCACTTGGTACCGTCACACTGACAGCTACTTTTGGACCTCCCTGCAGGACTGAGAACGTGCAGTGTGTGCGTCTCTGTGCAGGGTTATTTCATGGAAGTTCTGTCCACAGTGATGAAAGTAATAGGATGTGCTTTTTGATGTTGAACTGCTACTCCATGTGTGTACACCTCATTCACTTATCTCTCAATCATAATGTCTGTTATGTTGGATCCATGTACCTGGGCTGTTGTGGAAGATGCCAGAGTAACAGGAGAGACCGTGTCTACCCTCAGTGCAGGGATGTCCTTTCTTTTGGACGTGCACTCAGCTCTGTGGTTGTGGATGGGTCCACAGTTAAGGTGCATCTTAGAAGGTACAGGTGAAACTTACTAAATGTAGAATATAAATGTCTGTACACAATAACTAAGAAAATGCCATGAAAGCTATGTCAACCATTTCAATGATAATATTTCAAATTGTATCTAAACCCAGCACATTGTACCCCATGATTGCATTTATGTACACAACCATAATTTAATAAATAAATTAACTAATTAAATAAAATAAAACAGAAAAAAATAAGTTTAGCGTTTTGAACAATGTCAGTCCTGTGGTCCACAGTGACTGTCCTCAGGCACATTCCCACCAACAGTGTATCAGTGCTTTCCTGCTGGCATCTGCTCTTTTCTGTTCTTTTGGTAATAGCCATTTTAACTAGAGAATGGCCCTTTTCTCCTTCATTACTTATCTTTCTTTGCCATCAGTTTAGGGATCTAAACATGGGATTGAAACATGGTGCTAGGAGCCACAGGCTCCAGGAGGCACTGAAGGCCAGGAAGTTGATTCTTTCTCTTTTTTTCTTTCTTTCTTGTCTTTTCTTTTTTTCTTTTCTTTTTTTTTTTTTGAGACAGAGTCTCATTATGTTGCCCTCGGTAGAGTGCCATGGTGTCACAGCTCATAGCAACCTCAAACTCTGGTATTTGCAATTCTCTTGCCTCAGCCTCCCAGTGTATATGGCCAGCACCCTAACCACTGAGCTACAAGCCCTGAGCCCAAGTTGTTTCTTAATCTGTTACAGCAAACTGTGTGGGGTGAGCACCATGTTCTCCTCACTCTGTGACCTCAACCTGCCTGACCACATTAACCTTTATTCAATCACAGATGGAGCCACCATCTCAGTGAGAAAATGAGTCACATCACAGGACATCTAACAAAATATCTTAAATAGCCATATGAGTTTCTGATCCTACTACATTCAAAGCATCTGAATTGTAAAGGAGGACTGTATATAGATGTGGGCACTACTTCAGAGGGGGACTCAACCCTATCAGGCAGTGGATTCAGGGTCACGCATAGATTGAGTTCAGATTTAACAATACTAAGTGTCCCTGGACTCTTCTTGGATGCCACTGAGAACAAAATCAGAGAAAGGCAGCTAGATATTGGTGGTGCGGGGGTTCAGGTCTGTCCCGACTCCACTTCCAGATGGAAACTTCCTGGGTGCTTGACCTTGGAGAAAATACACTGCCGCAGTAAGACTTGGTGCTGCCATCTTTAAAGTGAAAATACTATTCCTTGTTTTTAGAATATAAAAGTATAAGTTTATTTTATACTAGAAAAAGGGAAGGGAGTGGGGGGTGATGAGAAGGAGAGAGAGGAAAGAGCAGAAAGCAGGGAGTGAGAGAAGGGAACACAGGTGGGGGAGAGAAATGGAGCCAGAGAATGGCATGGCATCCCAAAGAAAGAAAGGGGTCGTGCCAGCCCTGAGGTCCAGTGTGGAGATTTTATTTGGATCAACTTTCTTCTAGTTAAAAAAAAAAATATTTTGGGCAGTGCCTGTGGCTCATTGAGTAGGGCACTGGCCCCATATACGGAAGGTGGTGGATTCAAACTCAACCTCAGCCAAACTGCAAAAACAGAAAAATAGCTGGGCATTGTGGTGGGCGCCTGTAGTCCCAGATACTCAGGAGGCTGAGGCAAGAGAATCACCTAAGCCCAAGAGCTGGAGGTTGCTGTGAGCTGTGTGACGCCACAGTACTCCACCAAGGGTGATAAAGTGAGACTGTCTCTACAAAAAAAAAAAAAAATCTTTTTCTCTCTAATGATTCAACCTTAATGACCATATTTGCCTTAATGGTCTCTATAAGGCAATGTGGGCTTTTTAAATTTATCTGCCTCAAAATACTTCCAGCCTCTATAATTGCACAATTCTAAATTTGCTGATACACCCTCACATACGGTACTTATGACAATAGCACTCTTCCCTCACTGCCAGAGTCTGAGTTCATTTCCTATGACCATGGTCACAACGATCACAAACTAGGTGCCTTCAAACAATGTATGTTTATTCTCTTGCAATTCTGGGGGAAGCACCATGGTCTCACTGCCCTTCCTGCCCCAGTGAGCTCTGGGAACAGAGGAGAAATGCAGTCCCCTCCCCACTCCCATGTGATATCCCTTGGGAAACCCCAGGTCATTTTTCCAGCCAAGCAAAATGAGCGATCAGGTGCATTGACCAAAGTTCTTCCCGCTGGGAGGATTTCACGTCACCACTGTCCTTCAGAGATATTCCAGAAAGAAGCCTCCATGCCTCACCTGTGCACCTGCCTGCACATCATGGAGAACCGTCCACTAATCAGCCTCTATCTTTCTCTTCCTCTCTCAGTTGATCACAGGGAAACGCCCAGAGTAGCCCTCACACCAGGTCAGATACACACCAGGGGGATTCTGATAGGTGTTGGCTCAAGTCCAATGATGTTTTACAGAACCAGGGGTATAGTTGCAGGATCAGTTTGAGAATTCTCTGAATCTACAAGGAAACAAACCTATATAAAACTCCACTAATCAACTGACCTCCATATGTGACTGGCAGTCACAGTGATGATTTATGTCTCCTGGAATTAGAATTAGTTCAGAATTGGTGTCCAACAGTACCCAGTATGTCTCATGATCTCCATTCCCCAAATGCACAGTCACCCTGGTAAAATGTCTGAGGTCATTTGGGGAAGACTGAAAGTAATCAATAGTGTGAATTCCCAGCAGTGTTGCAGAAACCAGCTACACTTCCTCCAAGGGACCTGGCCTTCCTTTCACTCAAGTGGTTCTGAGTCTATAAACGGGCTCAAGTCTAGGAATTATTTGATGGACTGTGGTTTTTTGTTTTTATAATTCAGGATAGTCTTTTTGTCACCTCTCATAGAAATTTTCTATGATCTGTGAGAATTTAGTGCATTTCCTATCTGTGTTCTTCACTTTGTGGAATACCACAATCAACTAGCCAACACCAGAGGTCTGCATGAGTGAGGCCATGCTGAGGGCTGCTTTGACCCTCCTGGCCATCACAGCATCCACAGCCACCTTGCCTTTGGTGGTTGAGTTCTGCCACTTGACTCTGACATTCTGGGATTGAATTAGCCCCATGCCCTTCAGGTTTCCCAGTTGAGTGTCTGCAGTTCCCACTGTAGGTTCTGACTGACAGGAAAAAGCAAACTCGGAGCTCTCAGGAATGCCAGGCTCCCTCACAAATTTATCCTCACAGTATTGTTGAAAAATAAAAGGGTGTTCTGGTGTGGTTGAGTGGGTCTTAATCAATAAATCCTTTATATTTACAGTGGTTCTCAACCTTCCTAATGCCACAACCCTTTAATACAGTTCCTGTGGGTCGTGACCCACAGGTTGAGAACCACTGCTCTATAACATCATAATCTCTCTTAAGTCTTTGAATCTTTTCTTCTACAGTAAACCAAGGCAGGTCTGGCTTTTTCATTTTATTTTCAGGGGCTCAATTTTTACTCATGTTTCTGTCAATCAATCAGACACACTGTAGAACCATTTCTATCCCCAGAGATGCTCCATTCAGTGTAGAGTCTCAGCTTAGTGGTCCCATATCATACATTTAGCCTGACTCAACTTTGTGTTCCTTCAACAATTAACCTCCACCAGTAATATTCATTCTCACACGTGATCCTGAGATTTCTCAGTGGATAGCATAGAAAACTAAGCAGAGCATAGCACATGTCCTCATAGGTAACCTCCAGTACATGGGGCTGGCGCCCTACTCCTTTGAGCCACAGGCGCCACCCCTGACCTTTTGTATCTGACCTTAAACCCTACAGGGACTTGAATCTCATTACAGGTATACAAGCAAAGAGGGAGATTAGCAGTGAGTCCTGAGAACAATCAGCTTTGTCTTGCATGGCAAATGCATCAGGGGAAGCCAGAACCATTTCCTCAGACACTGCAACGTTAATATGCTCAGAAGGTGGCAAAGAGGCTGCTTCTACTGACCAAGAAGGGTAATCAATATTTGGGGGCTCAGTGTCAATCATAATCAGGGTCTTCCCACACCTCCTGATGCCAAATTTTACATCCCACTTCTTCCCAATCAGTGGTCTGTTTTGAAGAGTAGACATTTCAAGAGATTGGAATTCAATTTACATTGTAATTCAGACATTGGAAGGATGAGATTCTAGGCTTGGTTTTCAGCAATCTGGGCCCAGTGGCTATAGACCATGAGAGTATCAATGAAGGCAGAAACAGTATCAGGTTACTCAAGGGGTGCTTGAACTAAGAATTTCAACTGTTGAGCTCTTCATATTTTTAACCCTACTGTGTCCAGTGACAAAGCAACTAATATCAATATACTCATTTCTTTGATAAAAATTTTCACAAGTTTTAAAAACATAGTACCCCAATGCTTGACTATCATGTTTGATTAGGAGTAGCCCATCATGATATTTTGGGGTATTTGTTTCTTTGTTTTTTGAGACAGAGTCTCACTCTGTCATCCTGGGTAGAGTGCTGTGGTGTCAGGGCTCACAGCAACCTCAAACTCTTGAGCTCAAGCAATCCTCCTGCCTCAGCCTCCCAAGAAACTGGGACCACAGGTGCCCACCACAGTGCCTGGCTAGTTTTTCTATTTTTAATAGAGAGGGGTCGCACTATTGCTCAGGCTTGTCTCAAACTCCTGAGCTTAAGCAATCCACCTGCCTTGACCTCCCAGAGTGCTGGAATTACAGGCATGAGACACCACACCCCGCTTCAATCCTCATATTTTGTATGTCCCTATTGTCACATCATTCTAGGGACTATCAGTGCTCAATGGATGACCAGAAATAGAGTCTCTGGTAGTTTTATATCTAATCAGATTATAGAACTAATTCCAGAAACTCCAAAACCAATTCAGCAGACTCACCCTTAAGATATTGTTTCTCTAGAACCATCCCCAGGACCAAAATCAGAATTTGTGTCATCCCAAAAATCAGAAGCAACAGCGCACATGTGTATATGCATATCTATTTACCTAGGTAGGAGTTGGCTCATACAATTTGGGGTCCTGATGACCCAAAATCTATGGGACGAGCTTGTAGCTTGATATTCAAGGACCACGTGGAGAGCCAATTCAAAGGCCAACTGCTGAATGAATTTCTGTTTGCCCAGGAAAAATCATCTGGTCTTTTTTTCTCACAATGTACTTAGCATCTTATAACATCTTATAACAGAAGTAGAACCTCTGTAGGTTGACCACCAAGGAACCATAAGAAACTGGTCAATATATGCAGGTGGTCAACCTAAGGAACAAGGCCTGCTGTACTGATACATACATCTGGTACCTGTTCAGTCTATGAAAATCAGGTCAAATCAAGGAGGTGTCAATGTAGGGAGGTGGTCAACTATGCAGGTTCTACTGTGTTTACATTCTGTTTTTGTGTAAAGTCTGTCTATGTTGACTATGGTACTACTCAGTTCCAGCAGGTTCTGTGGAAGTCTTCCTCCTTTTTTCTATGCCACATCTCACCAAGAATCATATGGAATGCACCACAGATACTTAACCTATGCCCATGGAAACTGTAAGTGAAGGTTTCTCCACTTCCTCCAAGTTCATGTCTAACACTGTCGCAATTGATTTCTACTTGATACTTCTCCATTCATAGCTGCTTTTTGTGCAAAGCTCTCAGAATTTCAAAACCATAATATTTAGGAGGCAAAACCTTTAGCTTGGCAAGCAATGCAACCAGACTATTTCTCAACTTCTTTGTCTCACTTCTTGGACTTTAGCTCCTGTGTCTGACACACGTCATTTCCACCTGGTCATCTCCATATGTATCAGATACATTTTTCTGACATGTTTCTCTCCCTCACTCTCTTTCTACCCCCCCTTTATCTCTTTCTCTCTCTGTATGTACAGCTATGTCTTTGTGATTTTTGGTCCTCAGGATATATACCTAATAAAGGAATTATAGGATCAAATGGCAGATCTATTTTTAGATCTCTAAGTATTCTCCAAATATCTTTTCAAAAGGAATGTATTAGTTTGCATTCCCACCAGCAATGTAGAAGTGTTACCTTTTCTCCATATCCATGCCAACATCTCTGGTTTGGGGATTTTGTTATGTGGGCTAATCTTACTGGAGTTAGATGATATCTCAAAGTAGTTTTGATTTACATTTCTCTGATCATTAAGGATGGTGAGCATTTTTTCATGTGTCTGTAGGCTGTGTGCCTGTCCTCTTTAGAGAAGTTTCTCTTCAAGTCCTTTTCCCACCGTGAGATGGACTCACTTGCCCTTCTGTTGCCAATAAGCTTGAGTTGTCTGTGTATTCTGGTTATTAAACCTTTGTCTGAGGCATAACCTGCAAATATTTTCTCCCATTCTGAGGGCTGTCTGCCTGCTACACTTATAGTGTTCTTAACAGTGCAGAAGTTTTTGAGTTTAATCAAGTCCCAGTAGTGTATTTTTGATACTGCTTCAATTGCCTGGGGAGTCCTCCTCATAAAAAATTCACCCAGGCCGATTCCTTCAAGAGTTTTCCCTGCACTTTCTTCTAATATTTTTATAGTTTCATGTATTGAGTTTAAATCTTTGATCCAGTGAAAGTCTATCTTGGTTAATGGTGAAAGGTGTGAGTCCAGTTTCAGTCTTCTACAGGTCATCAGCCAGTTCACCCAGCACCATTTGTTAAATAGGGACTCTTTTCCCCACTGAATGTTTTTAATTGGCTTGTCAAAGATCAAATAGCAGTAAGAAGCTGGGTTCATCTCTTGGTTCTCTATTCTGTTCCATACATCTATCTCTCTGTTTTTGTGCCA
>CAUYON010199519.1:0-21759 GCA_963573935.1 Arctocebus calabarensis
TCTCAGAAAAGTTTGTTATTGTATTATAATATAAATCATTTCGCTGTTCCCAGAATGGTGGAAGTTCTTTACTGTTTTCCCGTGAAACCATCCAAGCTAGAGCTTGCTTTTGATGTGGAAGCAATGGTGTTTCAATAGCCTATAAAATGTCACAAAGAAAAATATAGTAAGCCGTTTTCTTTTTCACATTATCTGAAAAAAGAGTTGATTTTATGGTTAAAAAAAAGTATGTATTATCAGCATATTTTAAAATCCTGAGTAATTTTAAGTAGAAAATAACTGTCTCAGTACCTCAGCTGGTTCCATTTCTTGAGTTTTATCATCTTCTTTTAAATCTTCAAACAATTTGTCAAATTCTGTTTTAAGCTACAATAAACAGCAATAAGAAACATCATGAAACACCACACCAATTAAAATAACTGCACTTAATTCAGAGATTTCAAATCATTTAGTTAACGAAAAAGGTCAAAAGCCAAAAGGCACATAAAATCAATGAACTCTTTGACTGAGATACTACACTGTTCATTGAATGTAGAATGAAGAAGTGTCTGTTATGGATAATGGGTGGCCATAAGTTCCATGCACAATTTATTTTTTTTTTTTTTGAGACAGTCTTACTATGTCACCCGCAGTAGAGTACTGTGGCATCGCAACTCACAGCAACCTCAAACTCTAGGGCTTAAGCGATTCTCTTGCCTCGGCCTCCAGAGTAGCTGGGACTACAGGCACCCGCCACAACACCCTGCTATTTTTTTTTTGGTTGCAGTTGCTATTGTTGTTTAGCAGGCCCATGCTGGGCTAGAACCAGCCAGCCTCAGCGTACACAGCTGGCTCCCTACACACTGAGCTATGGAAATTGCAAACTGTTTTAAATTCACACAAACTTTATGACCTTGTACTTTTGCAAATTAACGTATGAATACACACAGCACCCCAGAAGAAAACAGACTTTGTCTAAAAAATTAGGAGCAATAACCTGGAGATTACTTACTAGACACAAGCTCAAGCCCTTCTAACAATAAGCAGGAGAAACATAATAATTACAATTAGTAAATTAAATAGGTGGCACTTGTGGCTAGGAACATAAAAAAGAAGAGTTTTGATATTATTTTTAAATTGATCTTCACTAATTTATTTTATATACTTTTCAAACTAACTCAGCATGACCATATCCTAGATTACAAATTTGACAAAATAACAACTATAGCAATGCCAAAGATTTGTAGTTAATTTTTAGCAATGCATTTACAACCTTATTGAGATAAGGTGAATAAATTTCAAGCTTTTTTTTTTAAATTTTATTTATTTACTTATTTATTACTAGTAACTAGCCTTGCTATGTTGCCCAGGTGAGCCTCAAACATTCACCTCAGTCTCTTGCAAAGCTGGACTTATAGGTACATACCACAGTACTTTTTCAATATTTTGCAAACTACTACTTAAACATTTTAAAAATTTCAAACACAAAAATATACCATGCATGTAGGATAATGTGTTTTTAAGTATGAATGTTTATGCACAGATTTACTCCTTACCACTGCTTTTTTTTTTTTGAGACAGTGTCTCACCATGTCACCCTGGGTAGAGTGCCATGGCGTCACAGTTCACAGCAACCTTAAGCGATTCTCTTGCCTCAACCTCCCAAGCAGCTGGGTCTACAGGTGCCCACCACAACACCCAGCTATTTTGTGGTTGTTGTCATTGTTATTTGGCAGACTCAGGCTGGGTTGGAACCCATCAGTCCTGCTGTATATGGCTGGCGCCCTCGCAGCTGAACTACAGGGGCCAAGCCCTTACCACTACTTTTTACATAAGCATTTATAAACATATATTTATTCTTTAATATGTTTCATTATAACTTAATATATATGAAGATCATTAATACCAGCACACACATATTTGCCATGTTATTTTAAACACAAACTTTCAACATTTAAAATTCACTTTTAGATTACAAAATAAAAGAGAAACACACCTGTTCAGTTGTCATCTGTACTGCAGCATGTACTGGCATACTGTAGCTTGGTCCAGCTCTTCCAGAGCTCCAACCACTTTCCAAGCTGAATCCTAAAGCTATGATTTACAAAATGAAAAGAATAAAATCATCAAGTAAAATAGGTTTATCTTTAATCAGGAACTTTTAAAATTTATATAATATAGTATATTAACATAATATAGTTTTAAGTTTTCTTAAAAGCTTTCCTAAATCATTAAAAAAAACACATTATTAAAATAATTCTACATTATTTGGATAAACTCTTGTGAAATAAATAATCCTGTCTGAAGTTTAACAAAAAGAATATATAAAATCAGGATTTCATGATGTTACCATTAGGAAAAATTAGGAGAGAGTAAATGTAACCTCCATGTCTATTTTTGTACAAGATCTGACAATTAAGTTCATAAACTTGTCCTAGAAAAGTGCTACATATCTCACTACCGAGTAACACCATGGTCACCTTTAAAGTACTCCCCTTGGGAAGCTATGCACCAATGCCAGCATCTTGTCTGGCCTTCAAAACAATCTTGGAACTCTTTTTCTAGAATGATTGTCAGAGCTGTCATCATATACTACACAAAAACACACAACATAATGATGAATGCCGCCTAGCAAGACATAGCCACAAATTAACACAAACTCACAGCTGTGAGATACTGATATACCAAGGTTGTGAAATCTTACCAAGTTGTTTGTACAGTGCTGCTAATGTAAGCACACGGTGGCAAGTTCACAAACTTAACTGTCAGAACTTGCAAGACAACAGCTCTCATGGTCTTTCGGGAGAGTTTCAAAATTGCTGGCGTAGAGCATAGCTTCCCAAGGGGAGTACTTTGAACCACAGTGATATTCATAAGGTATGTAGCGCTTCTTCTAGGATCATTTATGAACTTAAATGTCAGACGATGTGTAAATTTTTAGTAATTTCTAAAAAAATCAGAGATTTGCTCAGATTCCAGACAAAAAGTTATAACTTAGAGTCTTTAGTAATATTTAAGTTGGCCAACCAAATTCAAAAAGAGATGAAGTATTTCACAATCCCTATATTTTATATCAAAATAATATTAGGTTAAACCCTAGACTTACTTTTTGTTGCAGGACCCAATTTAAATCCATGTTTCTTCAACTGATCTAAAACTGCTTTTCTATTTTCTTCTTTTCCCCAGAAAGTCATATGCAGGGGCATGGTAAAAGTGTTATTTGCACCAAAAGGAACTACCCTGTATATACATATGGGAGAAGAAAAAAATGAGAAATTAGAAGTGTTATGTTTTATCTCCATTTATTCTGTTAAATATTCTAAAGGTACCATTCAAACTTTCCATAGAAGTAAAATAAGGAACTAGTTAGGCAGACTTAAAAGAGAGAAAAATAACATGGAATAAGAATTATCACAATCAGAAAAAAAGGCTGGTTTGAGGGGAAGAGAAACCAAAAGAAACTGAGATGGGATGAAGCAGTTTTAAAATTCAAGGACAGCCTATAAACAAGATTGTAAGGTAAGTAAAAAAGTTAAATTGAAAAGATAGAGTTTTGGCTAACAAGAATCACTGAGGGTAACAATTCAATCTGCTGAGAGAATGGAGAATAACTTTGTAAGAATTATTTCTAATCCAGATTCACTAAAAGTTTGCTCCCAAAATCTGAAAAACTTAATGAGCTGAAAAAGAAGAAAACATAGTGAGACATTACTGAGCATTTATTTTATCTTTCAACTTCACCTAGGATATTATAAACCTTGGTTATTTGGATACAAAGACCCTAAACATTTAAATATCTTAAATGGAGATCACAAACACCTAAATGAGAAAAGGTAACTGAGAAGAGACTGAGTTTGAAAGCAGAAAGCAAGAAGTTTGAAAGTGGGAAAGTGTAAGCTCTAGGACTGTGGTCCACACCCCCAAGGCAGCAGACCAGTAACGTGGCCTGTTAGGAACCGGGCTGCACAGCAGGAGGTAAGCAGGTGGCCAGCAAGAAGTCTCACATAGGTACTGACAGCTACTCCCCATCACTCACATCACCACCTGACCTCTGCCTCCTGTCAGATCAGCAACAGCGTTAGATTCTCACAGGAGTGTGAACTCTACCGTAAACTGCACATCTGAGAATCTCAGCCATGCTCCTTTTGGAAATCTAATGTCTGATAACCTGAGGTAGAGCCTAGGCTGCGATGCTAGTGCTGAAGAGTAGTTGCAAATACAGGATGGGACCATCTAGGTGCAAGAAAACAAGCTCAGGGCTCCCACTGATTCTGCATTATGGTGAGCTGAATAATTATTCCACTTTAAATTACAATGTAATACTAAGAGGAATAATGTACACAGTAAATGCAATGCACTTGAATCATCCCTAAACCATACCTCCCCAACCCCTGCATCCATGGAAAAACCATCCTCCGTGAAATCAGTCCCTGGTGCCAAAAAGGACTGCTGCCCTAGGAGATTGAGAGTTCAAAAAAACAAAAAAGAAATGAGAGGGGAGAACTGGGACAGCATATGCCCTAGCTATGGAGATGGCTATTTGCTGAGTTTCACTGAACTGATGTCATATGGAAATAAGGTTCTACTATCGTCAGATCTTCCATTTGTCAAGACAAAATCTCAGTAAATAAATTTTATATTTAGAGTAACAAATTAATGTATATATAATGTAGAATATATACATATCTCAATATTGGAATTATATGAACAAATTTCTAAAACACTGTAGAGGCAAAATGAAACTCACCTACATCTCACAGGCAATAGCTTATAACTTTTGATTTTAACAAATACTTCCAAACTTCTACACCTAGGCATCAAAAGGCTTGGAGAGATGAAGTATACTTCCTAACATTTGAATCAAAGTCTTTTTTTCTTCATAGTAACAATTCAGTAGGAAAAATGAGAGGATAACTATTTGATGGCCAAGGTACTAGAGGCAGATTAGAGGAAAATTAAAACACACACCAAAGGTAGAATGATAAAAGTTGTCAGTATACCTTCATAGGCACAAAAAACAAGCCTTAACAAATTCAAAGATGACTATAACTCACAATTATTAAACTCTTAAAGTACATTACCCTTCAATTTGTGCTAATTTGTTGTCCATGATATAAGCCAAAGCAGCTGCAAGATCTTTCTTCACATGGCCAACTTGATTTCCATTCACATTGTTTACTTTAATTGCATTTTTATCATAGGGGTTATCAGAATCTCGTTGTAATGCAACCATTTCATTATTATTAACCTAATAAAATGATAAACACATAACAACATTATAAACAATAAATAGACAACAGCTTTAATTTATTATAATTTTATCAAGGATTTCCATTCATTTTTTTAATGCTACTACAAGACACTACATGTAAGAAAACTACATTGTCTTGGGCTCATACTATAGAAATGTTAAGTAATATTTTTATAATAATTCTTTAATATTACTTTTCTAATATATATTCACTAGGAAGTTAACAAATCCTTTAAATCTAAAAAATATAGTCAAATCTGGGCAGCGCCTGTGGCTCAAAGGAGTAGGGTGCCAGCCCCATATGCTGGAGGTGGTGGGTTCAAACTCAGCCCCGGTCAAAAATTGCAAAAAGAGAAAAACAAAAAACCGTCAAATCTAAAGTAGCAAGCTTATACTAACTAAAATTTTCAACATTCTAAATTCTGAAAAACAGCTAACCTTTACTGAGTGCTTACTATGGGCCAACCACTGTTCTAAGCACAATACATAGATTGACTTTTTAAATTCTCACAACTCTACTGGGAGACATTATCATTATTCCCATTGTACAAAGAACCTAAAGAACCTATATTCCCTAAAGTACAAAGAACAGGAAAGTTAAATAACCTGCCCAAGGTCACAAAACTAATAGAGCTGAAATTGACCCTAAGCAGGCTGGTTCCTGACCCTGAATTCCTCAGGATATAAAAGGGAGGGGGTATTTGTAAGTCATGATGGAACTAGAGTATGAAAAATACAGCCAACCTTTAACTCATGTCATTCTGTATGAGAGTAACATAATAAAATGGCAAAATAAGGGCTTCCAAAAATTCTCTTCTTAATAAAAGCAACAAAACCCAGTCAAAATAGTCTGAATCATCTTTTTCAGAATCCTCAGAACTAAACAAAGGCTTGTAGAAATTTGGAGACTGTTTATTCAAGAAAAACTGATGAGATTAGGCATGGCAGTTCGCATCCTATAAACCCAGCACTTTGGAAGGAGGAGTGGGAGGACTGCTCCAGACCAGGGATTTGAGACCAACCTAAGCAACAGTGAGACTCCCACCTCCAAAAAAATGGAAAAATTAGGCAGGTTAGAGTGGTGTGTGCCTATAGTTCTAGCTACTTAGGAGGCTTAGCCAGGAAAGATCACTTGAGCTCAGGAGTTTGAGGATACAGTGAGTCATGGGACACCACAGCCCTGTAGCCCTGGCAATAGAGCAAGACTCTGTCTCCAAAAAACAGAAATCAGTACCCTAGTCCTATCCCCAGCAATCCATCTACACAGTAGCCTTTAAAAATAATAGCCTGCTGGGATTCTAGGTAGAGCCTGACAGGCTCCAGAGAATGACATGGAGTTACAACTCTTTCATTCTCAAAGAACTGTCATTTTTTAGACCTTTTGTGGAGCTTCCTTAGAAGACCTCACTTAATAAAGCAGCTGTATTTGACCTCTGAGTTGTCAGTATAAAAAAACCTTCTCCCTTGGGCAGATGTTTGTCAAGAACAATTTTACAGGCAAGTGTTTCAATTTCATGGCTGCCTGAAGCTCTGTATAACAGCTGGAGCAAACAATAGAAGAACAAAAAGGGTTGTAAGAAAAAGCTGGGGAATGAGATGTCATTAAGGGTTTGAAAAGCTCCAACATGATTCTATAAATCCAGAAGACCATAAGAAAGCACTGTAGGGCTGTGCACATTCTCAGGAAATACAAGGGAAGCGTGATCTTTTTAAAACTTTATACTAATCTAGGCAGTAAGATAACCAAAAAAAAAAAAAAAAAAAAACCAACAAGATTTGAACATTGCTTCTCAAGATAATTACATAATTATCATTGTATCATTATCATTAGTTAAAATTAGGCTATTGTCACTTATTATAAATGACAGCTATTTACTAATAGAATTTTAATAGAATATATATGGGCCAAAAAACAGCTAATTACTAGTAGAATTTTAATAGAATATATACAGGCCAAAATAATGAAGACTAACAAAACCAAAAGCACAGTCCAAGCAGCGAGACAAAAAAGACAGACAAGACAATAGTAACAAAAAGACAAAATCAGAACTAATCACAACAGTATAGCCATGCCCTGTGTGACAGAATACACTACACCAGTGATCTCGTAGATTATCAGAGTTGCCCTATACAGGTGTATAATTTTTTAACTTTTATGGCTTGCAGACTCTTATCAAAACAATCCCATCTGCCCTACCCCTGTGGTAAAAAAATTATTTTACCACAAGGACATGAAACCAGTCCCTGGTGCCAAAGAGGCTAGGGACCACTGCTCTACGATGTTCGCAGAATGAAGAAATTGCCTAATAATACATTTCTCAGAAAGTATCCCCATCATTAAGTAGCAAGTGACTATATTTTAGAATTTAAAAAAAAGCCACCTTATTATAAAGTCTTTGATGGGCAAGAAATAAAAATTTAAACATAAGCTTACTGAAAACATGCTCTTTAACCAGAGTTAAAACTGAGCAGTGCTACTACATAATAAAAGAAGGCCCCTTGGCAATTGCAGTCACACCAAAAATAAATAAATGAGATATGATCAAGCTAAAAAGCTTCTGCACAGCTAAGGGTATAACAAACGGCCTTCAGAATGGGAGAAAATATCTGCATGCTACAAATCTGACAAAGGGCTGATAACCAGAATCAATGAGAAAATAGCAAACAATCCCATTTATCACTAAGCAAGAGACTTTAACAGAAAATTCTCTGAAGACAGATGAAGAGCCAGCAAACACATGAAAAAATGCTCATCATCAGAGAAATGCAAATAAAAACCACCCCAAGATAACTCCTAACCCCATTGAGAATAGCATCACAAAATCCCAAGTCTGCAGATGCTGGTGTGGATATGGAGAGAACACTTTTGCACTGCTGGTGGGATTGCAAACTAATACAGCCTCAATGGAAAGTAGTATGGAGAATCCTCAAAGAGCTAACAGTAAATCTTCCAGTTGATCCCGCAATCCCATTACTAGGTATCTATGCGGCAGAAAAAAATTATATTACCACAAGGACATTTGCACTAGAATGTTTATTTTGCAGCCTAGGGCAGGAGCAGGGAGAAATGATTACAACAGAGTACAAGAAAACTTTCAAGGGGATGGATACAATCTGCATTTTGATTGGGGTTGTGATAACCAGACATCTATCTATGTCAAAACGCTAAGAATCATATGCTTAAAGTATGTGCATTTTATCATCTGTAAAATATATCTCAATAAAGTTGAAAAAAGTTAAAAGAAATGTATGGAGAGACAACACCTCAATTTTTATTACAATATTTTTTCCTAACAGTGATTAACTCCAAAATGTCTACCAATGAGGAAACTGTAAGTACAACATAATTTGTATTGACATAAAAAGATACTCCTAAATTTTACTAAGAGAAAAAAGGGTGATTACAAAAGGCATAAGATGATAACGGTTTTTATTAACCCATAATACGATTCCAATTTATATACATGTATTCACAGAGAAAACATATAGAAGATAAATAAGTTATGGTTTTGAATGGTAGAATTTAGGGAGATGTAATTTTTTTAGCCATTTTAAAATAAAAAATATTACTTATTATTTTGAAAAATAAAAAATCAAAGTGATTACTTTTAATCAGCACACATTTTTAGTAGTTTACCAGTGTTATAGAGATTATTCTAAGAGCAACCAGTAGTAATTATTCTAAGGTCAGTAACACTTATAATCTAGTATTTCAGAATGGTATAAAATAATTTAGAAAACCATGCAAGTTTTGAAAAAATAGACCACATGTGAAACAGAAAAGCTGAGAAATTGATATGAGAGCTATAGAACAGATAGATACAAAATAAGAACTGGTAAATTTCAGGAGTCTATTAGAAAAATAGAATATAATCGGGCATTGTGGCAGGCGCCTATAGTCCCAGCTTCTTGGGAGTCTGAGACAAGAGAATCTCTTAAGCCCAAGAGTTTGAGGTTGCTGTGAGCTGTGACATCACAGCACTCTTCCGAGGGCAACATAGTGAGATTCTGTCTCAAAAATTAGTAATAATAATAATAAATAAAAAAAGAAAGAATAAAAAAGAAAAACTATTTCAAAATTAAAAACTAAAATAGAAAAAACACTTACGTTAACAGACCCTGTGAAAAATGTGGTTAAAAAAAATAAAGTGAAAAAATGTGATAGCAAGGATTTCAAAGAAAGTAGCAGACATATAGTAGTGGAGATCTAATATAGAGGGAGATAAATGTAGTTGATGAAGGAAACAAGTTTTAGAACAAAGCAAAACTGTAAGTGCAGAAAATTTTCCACATTAGAAAAAAATTTATAAAATGTTCATTACTAAAGACATACCTTAATCATATCATACTATTGGACTTTAGTCAGCTAGGCAAAAAAAAAAAAAAAAAACCAATTTACTTAAATTAGAGATAAAATCATTTCGGCATGAGATTTCTACCACCATGTTATACAACACTAGGCTATGGAGAGAAAGTACAGGATCAAACTTTTAGATTCAACTAAACTGCCCTTCAAGGATAAAATGCCACTATTATGAACATGCAGAAACTTAGGAAACTGTTTCTTCCTAAGGAATCGCTCAGATAACACATTTCAGACATTCACAAAACTATCTGAGAAGGTCTATGGTAAAGAAAATATAGAAAAGGACTAGACAAATCCAGAATATGGAACCCATTCTCAAGGAATCTCCTGGTAAATATGCTTCAGACAACCAAAAAAAATGATTTGACAAGATTCAACGTAGCACATGGGGTAAGGGAAAAATTAACAAATCGAGAATATTCCAAAAACCAACTGACCTGGTTTATGCAACAAACCAAAAACATGAAACAAGCAGTTAAAGGAGAAGGGGATTATGTCCTGTGCTAACCAAAGATAATGTATGAATGTTATGCTGATCCTGATTCCAAAAACCAATTAAAAAGACACGTTTTGAAAAAAAAAAATCAAGAAAATCCAATCATTGATTACTTATTACACGCAATTAGGAATTATTAATTTTGAAATTTTTTTTTTTTTTGTGGTTTTTTGGCCAGGGTGGGTATGAACCCACCCACCTCCAGCATATGGGGCCAGCGCCCTACTCCTTTGAGCTACAGGCGCCACCCTAGGAATTATTAATTTTGTTAAGTATGAAAAGAACATGTAAAGTAATGTCTATATGTTTTTATAGATACATACTGTATCATACAAATGTAAAATAATGAATTTAGGATTTACTTCAGTCAGTCCAAAACAAAAAGAAAAAAATTATGTTAACTGTTGAACCTGAATCACGAATACATAGAAGTTTATTGTACTATTCTAACGCATGTTTGACATTTTTCATACTGAAGTAAATTAGAGGTTTGGTATCTAAATAACGCAGAGGCATATTTGATGACCATGACAAAGACAACTACTACCAAAGAAGTTATATATATTCTTGGTCATTCTGCCCTTTCCTCTTTTGCACCCCCCCCAAAATGCAGATAACAAAAGGATAGAGAACGACAGATACAGAAGAAAAGTTGGAGTCTTATTAGAGAAAAAAAAAAAAAACCTAAATAGATAATTCCCTTACCTAGCAAGATCTTCCTAAATTAAAAATATTTAAGTGAAAAATGTGCTGAGGGTCAGATGTAGGGAAAGCAACAAAACTCCGAAATCATTTCCCAAATTTACCGTTATAGTATCTGTGCACTTTGGGCAAATCTTTTCATCTTTCAGACCTTTGGTTTCTCAGTTACAGAAAGAGAATAGCTAGCTTATCTACCTCAAAGTTATCATAGGTATCAAATGCAGTGCAAGCAAAAGTGCTTTCTATAGTATAAGCATGAGATAAATGTAAAAGATTATTAAAGAAGTTCAGGTATTTGTTATCTCTTGTCCACATACATTTTAATTGCTTAAAGTAAAATAAATATTAACTGCATGATACCTTCTAATTCTTATTTTCTAGGTTAATATCATGAATAGAGCTTAACTTAGCATCTATCTACTGATATACTCACTATTCCTGCATAATAGCGTAGTCCAACCACATGACCTCTTAAAGTTCCAAATAAAACTGAATCTAGCTCTTCATCACTTGTTAGGAAGTCATCTGGAGGAATAATATCTTGGAATTCAAAACGTGGGAAAAAAGTTGGATATGAGAGGCGTGGATAACTTCCTTGCGCTCCATACTGAACAGTCTGCAAGTACTTCCAAACAGGATCCCTGTTTTACAAAAAAAAAAGGGGGGGGGCACAGAAAAACAACACAGTATTTAACCAAGCATTTCTAAAGACAATATCAGTATTTATAGATCAATAGTTTTCTTACACTTTATTTTAGCAAATTAAATCCTACATAGGAACCACTGTAATGAGGTTACTAGTTACTCTGGTTAAAGCAAGATTTGGTGAGCGGGGAAAGGTTCTGGAAGCCTCTATCTGTCCGACACTAGCTCTTCCACCCCCACAGGTATTCAAAAGGAAAAACCCAGTGAAGGTCCAACAAATCTCTTGCCTGGTGATAATAATTTATATAAATTTAAATGTACGTGATGTCTATAACTACAATTTCGTGCCAAAATTTCAATAGGATTGAGCTTAAAGCACAACTTCAACTAAGAGACTAAAAAAAAAAAAAACAACTATTATCATACATGAAGATGTTTATATCTTTTCCAATCACACATTTCTTACTTTAATTCCCTGAAAAACAACACTTATTATATTCTAGTAAACCATCCTGCGGGATCTGACCTCACACCTCCCTTACCCGTCCCCCCTCGTTTGTTTAAAGTAACTGTTTCAGGAATGGACAAGAAAACTAGTTTGGACAAGGATAAGTGAGAAGTCTGTTGGGGGATTCCAGAAAGTTTCCATTCTCGCAAGAACAGAAAGTCGCTATTTCCCCCGCGTTTTTCTAGCCAGACGCGCTTATCTTTTGGCTCTTCCGCACGCACATAAACAGCGAGCTACTTGGGGACAACCGTCGTCTCACTCGGCCCCCAATTCCGAGCACAATGCCCAGCGCACAGTAGGTCCTCTAAAGGATGTTTCGCCGGAGTGCGGGCCGAAAGCTTTAACTCCAGGCCCCGCAGTCCGTGACAGATTTCCCAAGGCCCCGGCACGAGAACTGCCTTCAGAGGCTGTACTCGCCAGCCAGGACAATGCATTTATTTCTCCGGAGCGACCAGCAGAGCGAACACAAACTGCAGAAACCGCACGGAGAACGCAGAGCGAAAGCGGGGAAGGTCAGGTTCATTCGGGGACGCCTCCGGGCTGTTAGCCCCATAGCCCCACCCCCTTCGCCCCCTTCACCTCTTGAACATCCAGGACATGGCGATGAGTAGGATGACAAGGAGAACGTTTGAACGCCCCCCAGATCGTTCTCGAACCGCTTCAATAGGCCTCCTTCCAGGCCCCGCAGCCCAGAAGCCCTGGACAGGTTCGGAGCGCGGGATCAACCGTGCACCACTCCAAGGTAAGTCGCCGCGTCTAGCCAGACGTCGACGCGGACTCCTTCTAGCAACAATCTGAGAGACCAGCGACGACGCTCTGTGACTGGCACTAGGAATGTCCAATCGAGAGGAGGAGCCGGCGGACGCAAACCAATCAGATCACGAAAGGGAGGGCAACTCCGCCCCGCGTTGCCATTCAAAGACGGTGGGGGGGGGTCCCGGCCGCAAGGGCGGTTCCATCCGGGTTCTTCTCCGCCCCCGAGGCTAGCGCGCGGGAAAGCCACGCGGCCCGAGAATGCCGCTGCGGAGCCGGCGTTGCTGGCTTTTCTGTTGGCTTCTTTAAGGTAGTTAGGATTATGACTTGCAGTAGGAAAAATGGACACAGGGGGGCGCTCTGCCTGGGTGCAAAAACGACAAGAACTGCGGTCTTGGTGCTGCACCATCTTAATCCTGGCCGTAGTGTATCAGGAGGAAAGAGGAACTCTTTGCTAATCTGCAAAAGAAGGCAGGGAGTCCCCCCAGGCTGTGTAGCCCAAGCTCTGTAGGATTGGGAAAGTGACCTAGAGTAACGTAAGGCTAATTACGGCGTCCTGAACTGCCCGTCAGTGTGGTGCAGGGGTGATGTCTGGACGGAAGGGCCCAATCCGGACAGTACAGAGCCATAATCGAGCCCTTCGACCCGACACGGGGCCCGTAGGTCCCTGCTTCCAAGAGGAGCAGCTTTCCTATTTTCCCCTCGCCCTAAGACTCAACCCCATTTTTCAGGTCCTACCTCGACCTGCTTCCCATTTTCTCCTGGACTGATGTGACTCGTAATAGGGTTTTCCACCGACTGCGCTCGGCGATTTGGCAGATTTGAAGCTGCCAGAAAAGGGTACTTTTGCTTCATTTCCTGGGGACCTAACACTCCTCATAGTTTTCATTTTGAGCCTCATTGTACCTGTGAAACAATACAGTTTCAGGAGTTTGGAAAAGCTCGAAGGGAATTTAGAGTGTCCCCTTCCCACCTCTTTTTGTGGTTGTTTTTAAGGAAATTGTTGGTCTCTTACAACGGTAAAGCCGTAACCTGCGATACCAGCGCTGGGAATGGTCGGCTGGACCAGCTTCGCGGTGGGCACCTGCTGCCGCGCCCACACGGGAAGAAGCTGGTTTGCTTTTCTTTTTTGAGCCAGAGTGTCGCTATGTCGGTAGAGTGCGGTGCCGTCACAGCTCACAGCAACCTCAAACTCTTGGGCTTAAGCGATTCTCTTGCCTCAGCCTCCCAAATAGCTGGGACTACAGGCGCCCGACTATTTTTTATTGCAGTTGTCATTGTTGTTTAGCAGGCCCGGGCCAGGCTCGAACCCTCCCACCTCAGTGGATGTGGCCCGCATCCTACCCACTGAGTACGGGCGCCTAGTCCAAGAAGTCCTCCGCAATCTGCAGGTGCCCCGAGGTTTTCCGCTGCCACCACCTGTTGAAAGCCTCGGTGTTGAGAGACTGGGCTCCAGGTCACCCGTTGCAGGCCAGGGCCGGCTGGCAGGGCGGTGCCAACGCCGTGGGGTTTAGACGCAGCTGCTGCCCCTGAAACAGCGCAGTGTAACTGTTAGAAGGAATTCTTGGATCAGAGAGGAAATGTATTTGTAAACATGATGAATAATGGCACTTGCTGTCCATAGAGTGCTCTATTTTACTCCCTTCTGCAGAGTATGACAAGTGGTCAGTTTTTCAAGAGGTTTTGTTCATTATCCATAAAGTATGCTTTTTAAGTATGAGCCCACACGATGAGCAATAGGATTTGAAGCAATTTATTATTTCACTTAACCAAACAGGAAGTTGAAGATGAAAACAATGGCATTTCAATTTTTTTAAGTTATTTAACTTTCTTATTTAAGTGTTATGAGGCCAATGGCAATGCAGTTCAATTTTTGGTGTGCCAGATTCTAATTAAGTTCTCGAGAGATATGCCAGAAAATGCGTATTTTGATAAAGTTTTGTGTGTAAAAGTAATCAAGAATGCTTATTAGAATGAAAGAGAAAATTTCAAATGTGAGAATGTGGCTCTTTCTAGACTTACCATGTATGTATGATTAATGACTGCCTCATGGTTAAAGAAGGTGGCTTGAATGAAGGAGGGTATGTTAAAGTCAACACCTTTCTCCATATTGACAGATTTTTACATCCCAGAACCAGCCAGCAGTTGAACTGGAACATTCTTTCACTTAATCATTCTTTATTCTTTTTATTTTAAAATATCAACTGCAATTTGTATTAGGCTGATTAAAATGTTACGAATTCAGAACTATCACACTAGATAACGTTTCTGAAAAATGAACATTTCTAGCTGGAAAATGAACTATAGGGTGGATGTGTGCTTGGACTGATGAGTAAGGAGAATTTCACAAGAAGGTGAAGGCTGAAGGCTTTCGTCACATCATGGTTCTAACAAGCAGAGGCAGGAGGCTCATACCCATTGATGTGATGGGATGAGTTATTGCAGCAGTGCACCTACAGAAGATGAATGGAATCCAAATATAACCCTCCCAGAGGGTTAAAAGAACACTAAATTTAAAATCTGAATTTAAATCACTGCAAATCTCAAAAATGGCGGAACTACTTGGAAGTGACTCAATTAGGTTATCTCCCATTAGGCAGAGTGAAGGTTTAAGACAAATTAAGTTCAATGAAGAAATATATAAATTTACCTTTGCAGATGAAGTCTGTTATTGAAATTCATACATGCTACATGTAACCATGAGCATTTTAATGACAATTTTGATGAATTTATAAATATTATAGCAAGTACCAAAAGTTTGTTAAATTAGGAGATTTTCATTTTCTTCTTTTTACTTGTATGTATATAAAATGTTCTCTCCATTGAACATGTATTTCTTTTTTTGCCATAAGAAAATAAGATACGGGCTCGGCTCCTGTGGCTCAACGGGCTAAGGCGCCAGCCATGTACATCTGAGCTGGCGGGTTCGAATCCAGCCCGGGCTGCCAAACAACAATGACCGCTGCAAGCAAAAAAAGGCCGGGCATTGTGGTGGGTGCCTGTAGTCCCAGCTACTTGGGAGGCAGAGGCAAGAGACTCTCTTGAGCCCAGGAATTGAAGGTTGCTGTGAGCTGTGATGCCACGGCACTCCATCTAGGGTGACAGCTTGAGGCTCTGTCTCAAAAACAAACAAACAAAAATAATAAGATATGAATTATAGTAAAGAAATTATAATCTATTATTCAACTTTGTTTTTTGTTTTTTTGGTTTTTTTGTAGAGACAGAGTCTCACTTTATCGCCCTCGGTAGAGTGCCGTGGAGTCACACAGCTCACAGCAACCTCCAACTCCTGGGCTTAGGCGATTCTCTTGCCTCAACCTCCCGAGTAGCTGGGACTACAGGCACCTCCACAACGCCCGGCTATTTTTCTGTTTTGCAGTTCTGCCGAGGCCCGGCTTGAACCTGCCACCTTCGGTATATGGGGCCGGCACCCCACTAGCAGAGCCACAGGTGCCGCCTATTCAACTTTGTTTTTTAACTAATTTTAGACTTACAGAAAATTGTAAAAGTAGCACAAATTGTTAACTTCATATCCCTTACTCCATTTATTATCACACATACTTTATTTGAAATGCCCTATATAATTACCCACTTATTTTATCATATAATACATAACCATAGTACAATGTTCAAAACAGGAAATGAACAGTGGTGGAATACTGGTTCGGAACCATTTTTTAAAAAATAACCAAAGAAGACAATGCAGAATAGAATAAGAAAATAACCAAAGAAAATAACCAAAGAAGACAATGCAGAATAATAGAAAATAAAATAGTTTGGACTTAGTTATTTGCAACAGAATTTTCTTACATTTAGTCCGGTCTCTACATATTCTAGGGCAAAATAAAACCACAATTGACACGGTAGAGGTGAAATAAAATTAATACCAAGTAAAATTCTTCTTAATAATATAATGAAGTATATACATATATATTTATGTACATATATAATATGTGTATATATTATATATATAATGAAGTATACTACATTAAGTGCCAGGCCTGAAGTAAACTCTCAAGAAATCCTCTTATTATCACTACTAATATTGTTATAATAGAGTTGTTGTCTAATGAGTCCTCCAGCACTTAATAAGGAATATAATTAAAGCAGGCCTGTTTCCTGACTTAGGCTCAATTTGCTAATTAAAACAGGATTGTTTTATTCTGGTATTTAATTTAATACCAGAATGACAGTATTCCAGAAGACTGTCATTTTCCCAGTTGCATGTCCTTGAAGCAGAATGAATTGCTTCATCAAGACCAGGAGACACTCGGATCTCAACTCCTACCCTGAGAAATCTGTGCTGTTCCAGACTGTGCAGCTCTTTCCCAGGAGATAATTGTTTCCTCCTCTGTTAGGCCTTGGTTTACTAAATGCCTCTATGTTGCCCAGACGCAGTTATCCTGAGGCACCAGGCTGGCTTGAGATCGGCCCCCTCCTTTGCATTCCTTCCCAGCTTCAGGAAAGTGCCACTCTAGGCAATAAAATGATTTAAAGGCTTCTGTCATGGCCATGGTCAAAGTTATCTTTATATTTTAATGAATACTGCAAAGATGGATGAACATGTTTTTGCTTTTTTATTGCTAGAAAAATATGACTGAAACTTCAACTCTAAATGCATTTTGATGTTAATAAAAAATAGTAATGTTTTAAATGTGGAAAACTATATTGTATTAGTAAATCACTGTTTTTTTCATTTTTTTCTTACAAACTGAGTTTTGCTATGTTGCCCAGGCTAGACACGAACTCAAACAAGCCTCCTGCCTTAGCCTTCCAAATAGCCGGGACTATGGATGTGAGCTACAGCTACACTGTAAATTACTATTTTTAATTATCATCACAATTTACCAAACTATTGCATCTTACCAGCCATACATGTGCTAACCATAAAATTAATTTTAAACTTGTCAATTCAAATAGTCTTTTAGAAAATGAAAAAGAAAAGAACTCCACATACACACAAAACTCCACATTTCTCAAATTTGAAGAAAAAAAGAATGTATTACAGGGTCGGCGCCCGTAGCACAGTGGTTACAGCTTTGGCAGGTTGGAGGCCAGACCAGGCCAGCTAAACAACAATAGCAACTGCAATAAAAAAAAAAAAATAGCCAGGTGTTGTGGCAGGCGCCTGTAGTCTTAGCTGCTTGGGAGGCTGAGGCAAGAAAATTGCTTAAACCCAAGAGTTTGAGGTTGCTGTGAGCTATGACGCCACAGCACCCTAAGAGGGTGGCATAGACTCTAAGACTCTCTCAAAAACAGAAAAAAAAGAAGAATCTATTCCAATAGATTTTTAGAGGAATTGAAAATCTGGATCTAATAGAAATTCCGAGAGACTCAAGTTCACAAACAGATAAAGTATTAAAGTTAGGATATATTATAGGTTATTGCCATAATTTATTAATATATTAAATTAGCAGATATATATCAACTCAATATAGAATTGCTAACTTTTAATATTTACAAATAAAATCTCAAACATTTTTAGGTCAAGTATTGGGTTAAGGAGAAAGAAGGTGGGATGTCCTCCAGAATAAATATTAAAACACTGATGTCAACACTAGGTTGATATATTATAGTTAGCACATCTGGCTGTAAATATTCAGAAAATTTAGCTTGTTAGGAAATATCCTAATAGTTGGCTACATCAGAAATTTGTGAAAAGGAAAGATAATCAAAAGAATGATAAAACATACATTTTTACTTATTGTATTAGTACAGTATATTAGTATAGATTTTTTAAAAAGGATAAGAAACACAGATAGCCTGGTATTCTAAGAAGAGTTCTTTTAGACATTTCTAGAAAATAAAAGACTATGCACTTGTTTTAAATTTGCTATTTATTAAAAAATATAGATTTAGAAAAGAAATGGAAATACTGGCACATACATTAAAAAAATTTGTTGAACTTACTAAATACAGAATACATATGTTTTCATACAGTAACCAAGAAAATCCCATGAAGGTTATGTCGAACAGTTGGATGAAAATACATCAGATTGTATGTGAAGCCAGCACATAGTACCCCATGATTGCACTAATGTACACAGCTATGATTTAATAAAAAGAAAAAGAAAAGATAGTCAGGTAAATTGAAAACCATGAATGGCATTTCACAAGACAAAACCAACATTATAAGTCCCATTTTACATTATTTGGACTGGTTTTCTATTAATTTGTATTTCTGTAATTTATCAATACCTAACTTAAAATGGTCCACAAAAAGATGACCAAACTTTAAATATTAAAGTTAAGTTTTCTTGTGCAGCAATTCTAATGAAAATTAATTGCATAAAACACAATTAGCATGAAACATTTTCTTGCATTCTAATTTTTTGGAAATTATTTCTAAGGAAATTCTTATTGTACAATATTCTTATCGCTGCTTATTGAGTTTGATGAAATGGGAATTTTAGGAGAGTAGAATTTTGGTCATTGAAATTTTGAATCTGGCTGCAAAATATAAGAAATTACTGGAGCAAAGATCAGACTATTTCAACATATCAATGTCTTAGTAAATACAAGTCTCACAGTAAATCTAACATTTTCCATGTTAGATCTTTAAAATGCAAAGTAACAGTGAAATTTTTAATTCCTGATTTTTCATTTTTATTTCATTTATTCTATTCAGGAAGAGAAGATTTTATTTTAAATGAGAAATGTGGAATTTAGGGGATTCTGCATAAATCTTACTCAATAGTCATATAAGCTGGATGTAATAACTGAAAAAGTCCTCTATTGTCTGTGTATATGTTTGTGTGTACTGAAAAGTAATTATTTTTAGGGCGGTGCCTGTGGCTCAGCGAGTAGGGCGCCAACCCCATATACGGAGGGTGGCAGGTTCAAACCCGGCCCCAGCCGAACTGCATCAAAAAATAGCCGGGCATTGTGGCGGGCGCCTGTAGTCCCAGCTACTCAGGAGGCTGAGGCAAGAGAATGGCTTAAGCCCAGGAGTTGGAGGTTGCTGTGAGCTATGTGACACCATGGCACTCTACTGAGGGCGATAAAGTAAGACTCTGTCTCTAAAAAAAAAAAAAAAAAGAAAAGTAACTATTTTTATTTTTTTCAAAAATCCAATGCTACTGCCTCAATAGGTTATGATAAAGATCATTAATATTGAATGTACCATACAGAACTTCATACATTAAAAGACGCTATTGCTGTTTTCCAAACTAAAACTTTATTAATTAAAATATTTGAATTATCAAAAAAAAAAATTTTTTACTAAGCACCAACGAGAATAGTTTCCAGTTTTTTCACCAAGTGTCCCTTTATTATAGAGTGTCTAAAAAGTAATCAACTTAACCAGGGTTTTAATCAAGAAATTTTGAGCCAATCAAATCTTCTAATTAGTATTTAACAAACTCGAGTTGGTATAATTTAGATAAAAAATATTTTAAAGCTTTGTTTAACCTATGCATTCTAGTTGATGGGATGCATTTAATTATTTTTAATGTGAAAACTAGGTCAATAAATATTGTCACCTTTGTGAGGGTTCCTGGCCTTAGGCTAGGAATTATAGAGGACACTGCATGTGTACACACAAACAAAAATGAATCTCTTGTTGATTAAATAAAAAAGATAAGTAATGAATGGTCCCTAAGTATACAAAAGGAAATAATGTTTATTTTTCATGAGTTTATAAAATAACAAGGGGTACAAAGAAACACAAGAGAGATTAACAAGGCTCTAACGTAGATAAAAAAGGCTTGTGCTCTGAAAA
The DNA here is from genome assembly GCA_963573935.1 of Arctocebus calabarensis. Taxonomy (NCBI): domain Eukaryota; kingdom Metazoa; phylum Chordata; class Mammalia; order Primates; family Lorisidae; genus Arctocebus; species Arctocebus calabarensis. The sequence continues at coordinate 20,421 of CAUYON010199519.1, forward strand.
TAAGGCAAAGGGTGTTCTGAGGCTTCAAGGACTGGGTGACAGATAAGAATGAGCAATGTGAGTGGATTTCAATGGCTGTGTTGTGATGAGGAGTCACAAAAGAAGCAGCCCATTCAGAAAATGATGCAGTGTTTGTTTCATTTTGAGTAGAAGGATGCCTAATGAGGAACTGTATAAAACAGAGCAATGAAAACCTCATCCAAATAAAGCCAGAAACAATGCAGTTTGGCATTTCTCAATTCAGAATAGGGGGCCAGTAAGAAGAGGGTAAATATTTTCCTAAACCCTAAGCCTTGATACACATTTTCGTGAGGTTATTTAGCTGATGGGTTGTCCTGCTGACCATTAGCAATAAGTCTTCCTTAATGTATTTTATTTTGGAAACAAAATAAAGCAAAAACAGAACTAAAAGGCAATCACAACAAGCTATAACTCCTCATAACTGACCCATGCCCCCATCATAGTTCCACTTCTACCATTTTCTACCAAAGCATTAAATAACACCAATGAAATAAAAGGCCTTATTAACTTAAGGATCCGACTGCACCACTACTGCATGATTAGGATATTGTTATCCACCTTCCACCTATTTATAAAATATCCTCATCTGAAGAGCTGGGGAATCATTATAAATATTGCTGATTTAGAGCTCTATCCTTGAGGTAGTTCAAAGTCCTGGAATAAACAGCAAAATTACATACTTTCATACACCACCACTGAAGAGTACATGTTGTCAAAGTGAAATCTCACTTTCTGATTTTCATATTATTGTGTTTTCCCTCAGGTCATGCAATTTAATCTAACAACTGAAAATATATACAGATTTAAAGTCACACACAATATATATATATATTTTTTGAGACAGCTCCTCAAGCTGTCACCCTGGGTAGAGTGCAGTGGCATCACAGCTCACAGCAACCTCCAATTCCTGGGCTCAAGCAAGTCTCCTGCCTCCGCCTCCCAAGTAACTGGGACAATAGGCACCCGCCACAACACCCGACGAAGGTTTGGTTGCAGCTGTCATTGTTGTTAGGTGGGCCGGGCTGGATTCGAACCCACCAGCTCAGGTGTATGTGGCTGGCGCCTTAGCTGCTTGAGCCACAGGCACTGAGCCATACACAAATTTTTTTAAAAAGAAAAAAAAAATCCATTAAAAAAAGAATCTGTAAGTGGTACCACACTAACAGACTAAAGATCAAAAATTTACTTTTTTTAAAAAAACTAAAACTGTAGGCATTTTAGAACTTCCTTAAGAAATTAACAGCTTTTAAAAATGAGGTTGAGAGGCTCGGCTACTGGGGAGGCTGAGGCAAGAGATTCGCCTAAGCCCAGGAGTTGG
>CAUYON010199521.1:0-55202 GCA_963573935.1 Arctocebus calabarensis
GGCATTGTGGCGGGTGCCTGTGGTCCCAGCTACTTGGGAGGCGGAGGCAGGAGACTCGCTTGAGCCCAGGAATTGGAGGTTGCTGTGAGCTGTGATGCCACAGCACTCTATCCAGGGTGACAGCTTGAGGCTCTGTCTCAAATAAAATAAAATGAAATAAAAAATAAAAAAAAATGAGTTATTGTCTTGAGTTCTCCCCTTGGTACCATTGGTTAAGCATGTTCCAGTTCTCTGGGCCTCCCTTTTTCCTTTTCTTGAGATAAAAACATGTGAATTTCAGTTTACTCCATTCTGTTACACATTTTTTGAAACTGCATTCACATTTGAGATGAAGAAATGAGATAGTAGCAAATGAGCAAGAAAGGTTAAACTTTCATTAAAAAGTGGGCAGAGACATGAAAAAAGCTTTTAAAGGCCAATGGCCAATAAACATATGAAAAAAAGCTCAACATCTCTAATCATCAAGAACTGTAAATCAAAACCACAATGAGATGTGACCTAACTTCAGTGAGAATGGCTTTTATCAAAAAGTCCCAAAACAATAGATGCAGGCATGGATGTGGAGAGAAAGGAACACTTATACACTGTTGGTGGTACTGCAAACTAGTACAATAGAAATTTATATGAAGATATCTGACAAGTAGACCTACCATCTGATCCAGGAATCCAACTATTGGGTATTTACCCCAAGGAAGAAAAGTCATTTCATCAAAAAGTCACATAAGCTCAAATGTTCATTACAGCACAATTCACAATCACAAAGATGTTGAATCAACCCAAGTGCCCATTGATACATGAGTGAATTAATAAAATATGGTATATGTATACCATGGAGTACTACTACAAAATAGTGGTGAACTAACATAATGCCTTTTTGTAACATCTTAGATGAAACTGGAGACCATTCTTCTAAGTGAAGTGTGGCAAGAATGGAAAAACAAGCCTCACATGTACTCTTTATTAAATTAGAACCAATCAATGAACACCCATGTGCACATATGGTAGTAAAACTCAAAAGAAAGCAGCAGGTGGGAGAGGGCAGGAGGGGAGGGGTAAATTCACATTTAATAGGTACAATCCACACTATCCAAATGATGGACACATTGACAACTTTGACTCAAACTGAACAAAAGCAATTCATGTAACAAAAATATTTGTACCCTGTAATATTCTGAAGTAAAAAATTAAAAAAAAAAGGGAAGGTAAAGAGGAAGGAAAAAGGAACTGAACATTTTTCCTGTCCCCTAAGGAACATAGCTCTCTGGTCATTGAGAAAATCCTCGCTATTGCACTCTTTTCCTACATTTATATTCTTGCACACCACTGTAATTAATGTTGTCATTGTTTTCACAGGGTTGGTTAGATACTAGAGCACAAAAGAATTGACACAGGGGAGTAAAAGAGAAAAACTTGGTGACTTTCCTCATTTTCTCTGAGCATTAAGAAATATCTTTCTTATTCTTAAAGCCACTGCTGGACTAAGAAGCCCTTTTTCTGTATTGATTTTTTTTCTCTTCCAAATTTCAAGCTGTATTGAATTCAGGGAGATCAGAGGGAAAAATTATGGTACTCTCAATGTTAGTCAATAGCACTTTGAATACTGATCTTCTTCCTCAATCCTCTCATTATTATTTATTTTTCAGAGGTTTCAAATAGGTGTCCATGCATTCCTTAAAGGCTTCATAGCTGCATTCAGTGGGTTATAAAAAATGGATTTTGTTCACTCAGAAGAACTTCTAGCTTTGTTGTAAAGTATATATCATTGCCTTATTGGACATTTTGCAAATCATAAATTTTTACAACAGTTGAGTGACCTGTCCACGTATCTCATCTTTAGTGCATCCTTTATTTTATATAGTAGTCTTTCTATATAGGGGAATATGTTCCAAGATTCCCAGTGGATGCCTGAAAGTGTGGAAAGTAATGATAAATACTATGCTTTTTCCTATATAAACCTGTGTCTCAAAAAGTTCACTGTATAAATTAGGTAAAAAAAAAAAAAAAGAAAAAGAAAAAGAAATAGGAACTAATGATAAAATTAAACAATTGTAATTATATATTATAATTATTATAATACAATTTTTGTTAACATGATCTCTCTCTTTCCCTCTTCCCCCAAATACCTTTTTGTACTGTGTCCTAGTTAATTGAAAGTGTGGAAAGCAAAACCTCAGATGGGGGGGTGGGTCCACTGTAAAGGCAAAGTATGTTTCACAAAGTAAAATGGAGGAGAGGATAACCTGTTTCGGTAAAAGTCAAATGATTTTACAATTTTCACACATCTTTAATAAACTAAAGTTTAGGTAATTCAGTAGGACTCTTTTGCACATGATAAGGTGGAGCTGGGGTTGGAAGTGAGGGCCATCTTTTGCCAAAATCATAACCATATTAGCCATATGCATATATATTTGCAGCTTTTGGCCGGTGCTGGGCTTGAACCACCCACCTCTGGCGTATGGGTCCAGTGCCCCACTCCTTGAGCCACAGACACTGTTCCATATTAGCAATGTTTTAGAGAAAGCTGATGATTTCGTAGGTGTGTTATATTTTCAAATATTAGAGGATTCCACATATTGTCACTTACTTAATTTAATGTAATCTTGCAGTGAGTTTTGAATATGCTTACTATTTCTATTAATATTAAAATACAAACAAGTACAATGAGAATTTGAAGATTAAGACATTTGTGTTGGGTTACAAAGCTTGAAAAAAAGCATAGTTCGAGCTTTGTTTCAAATCTTTCTGACTCAATGACTCAACAACATGTGATATAGCAAAAATTTGGATTATTTGAAAGTTCCACTAAAATAGGAATAAAAGTTATGAAAATACAAATCAGAAAAGACTAAGACAATATACAGAAATAGTGAATTGGATTTCAACATAAAAAGTGGCAAAATAATACCTAAAGGTATACCTTAGTTACACTTTAGTTTCTCTCAAGAGTCATCTTATAGTTTTTAACTATTTTTTCTGGGAGATAGTTTTTATAATTTTGAAATTTTAATGCCATTACTAAGAAGATTTATAAATATCAAATACAGAGACAAGCCATGTTCATAAGTTTTTAACCTCAAACATACATTTGAAAGTATACTTAGTGTTGAAATTATAATATTCTTTGTTTATCACAAGTATACATGAAGACAGATCATAAACAGATGAGTTTAAGAGAGATAAACTATTAGTTAACAAAAGCCTACAAAATCCAAATATAATTATTCAGTACCTAAAATGAGAAAAGTTTGGGAGTATTTTTCCCTTTTGACCAGAATAGCTGTTAAGAAAAATTCCTTCTTGGCCTTTCTGTGAGAAGGTAACTAATATCTGAAAATTGTTTTATGACCAATATACTGTGCATTTGTATTCATGGCTCTAAAATATTTTCTATAAATTTGCAAATCTGCAAAATGCTCTAGAAATCTTAACATGATTTTTTCAGCAATCTATCCAGAAATGTTTGTAGATTAGTGGTGAAACAGCATTTCAAACAACTTTCTCTGCTACGTGGTAGATTCTGTACACTTCCTTAGTGGTGCCTATTTGCTCTAATTAAATCCAATGGATGTGTAGAATTACTCTCTCTGTGCTTTGAGGGATAGCAAGGAATCATCCCTGCCCCGAAGGCATTTGCAGTTAATAATTTGCATAATCATATACAGAAACCTTGACAGAGTTATCAGTGCTCTAGGACAGGAATACCGATAGTCTATGTGTTATTCAGAGGAAAGGCTTCAATTGCAAGAAGATAAATGAGAATCCTAGACTCATAGTATTTCATTCACTTATTTTCTATCAAATAACTACTGAACACCTGCTGTGCATTTAAGCTGTGAGCTACAGTGGTGGACAAGACCAACGACCCCCTTGTTTCATGAGCTTATGTCTGGTAGGGCAGGGCAGACAATAAACATAACACCTTGACACAGCAATGAATGTGGGTTTTTATGATAGAGAGGGGCTCTCTTTGGACTCACTCTAAATGAACAATGTCTTTTAGGGGGTCATATTTGAATGAGAAGAAGGAAGCTGCTGAGATTTGGAAGAAGGGAAAAGTAGAGTTAGTATTAAAGGCCAAGGTGGAACAGTGCTTAGCTTTCTCAAAGAAGATGAGCATAGATGAGGGAGAGATTAGCAGGAAATGGAGTCACAGAACTGTGTCTAGGTCAGAACACAAAGGGTGTGGTATCTATGGTGATGTGTTTGGACTTCATTCTGAGGGTTGCCACCCTTGCATGGGTCCTTATGTGTCTAAGCAGACACAGAGGGGTGGAGTTGTCTCAGTCCAGATACACACTACACTTGTGTACCTGATTACTATTCTCTCATTATTCTCCCCAGAAGGGGCCAATATAAAAAAGCAATGAAAAACTCAGCCTTTGGAATAGAAATACTTAGTTTCAAAGTTTGCGACCTTATTAGCAGCAAGGAAACTTGAATTTTGGTCAAAAATCTTAATTTATGTAAAGTATTACTTTTCTCATGTTATCTAACAAAAGGTTGAAAACCTGGATGAAGAGTAGGTAGCTGGCTATCAGGAAATATGCTCCCAGCCAATGGTTTAGGTTTATTAAAAGGTTCATTAATTCACACTGTCTTCTATTGAGCATCTGCTATTTTTGCCAGAAAAGAACTGTGTGATATTTACAGAGTACCTTAAAAATGTGTAAAATAACTTGTGCCTATTATTATTGTAAAATTTCCTTCCCCTCATTGCATGTTTCAAAATTATTCTCCATAATGTAATCTCCAAATAAAATTATGTCCCTTCTATCTGCTTTCAATTTTTATCTGTATTTAAAATTTTCACATAAAAATATAGGATATTATATTGTTTAAATAGTTGCATTAATGAATAGACTATCATACTGTGTGAATAGTTATTTATTCTACCAGAACTTAAACTACTTATGGTGAGGACGACAGTTCACGTCATTGTTAAAATCTCCTAACGCCCGTACCAAACCAAAAGGTACACGTAGCAAATAAGTAAATATGTTCGTATAACTCTGGTGAGCAAAGAATTAATATGTAGAAATATTTAGATATTTATATTTATTCCATCTATTGAGAGATACGTTTGTCAAAGTTGCTATTTACTGAGCAGACTTTTTAAAATAACTGAAATCATAATATGATTCCTTTACCCAGAAATCTCATTATGATATACCCAGTTTTGCTGTGGTCAGAAAAATCTCATGTAAACATTACCTTCATTTGGCTAGCAAATTATTTGTACATTAACTTTCAAATATATGGATCAAACAAGGTTGTTGAAGCCAGTCTCAATGATAAAATGATTCATTTATGAAAAGATATTGTTCTTTGGAGATGCCTGTGTATGCAGAAATCTTTGGAAACATTAGAATGCAAATGTCAAATAATCACTGAAGAAATAAGTTAAATAATAAATTGTTTAGGCATTTACGAGAGAAGCAGACTTGGCAAATCTTTTTAAGATAATGATGAATTATATGAGATTACTTTATTTGTTTTTATTTATGCTAGTTTAAATGTCAAATATCTCTTAAAGGGCATTATTTCAAAAAACTCTGGAAGCAATCCTCTTTTCCGAGTAAGGATCCCTTTTGTCAGGAGAAAATTCAGTAATAAATCTTTTTTTGGCACTAGGTGTCCTGAGTAAGGATTTACATTTTAGAAAACTTAATAATTGTGTGTTTTATTTGTTTGTTTGTTTGTTTTGAGACAGAGTCTCACTTGGTCACCCTCAGTAGAGTGCCGTGGTGTCTTTAGCTCACAGCAACCTCAAACTCTTGAGCCCAAGTGATCTTCTTGCCTCAGTCTCCTAAATGTCTGGGACTACAGGTGCCTGCCACAACACCCAGCTTTTTAGAGATGGTGGGTCTCACTCTAGCTTAGGCTGGTCTTGAACTCGTGAACTCAGGCAATCCACCTGCCTTGGTCTCCCAGAGTGCTGGGATTACAGGTGTGAGCCACCGCGTCCAACCTAAAACATAATAATTTTATTAAACCTAAGTTTACAAAATCAAAAGGCATGTTTTATGTAATCTATAGATCAAAGAAACATAAGCTTGAAATTGGTAGTTGCATGACTTTTATATCCCACATAAGTATATTTCTCCCAGAGAACGGAAGGTTTATAGCCTTGACACAGAAACACAGATGACGAAAGAGGTGGTAAGTTCACAGCTTCTTTATAGGAAGGGGCAGGTTCTAGGTAATGTAACTTTAAATTGTTCAAAAAAAAAAAAAAAAAAAGAAGGCAGTAAGCCACTGAAATCAGCTGAGTAGCCTATTGATTATATCTTCACTTCACTCTTTGCTTAAGTACTTTTTCAAAGCTTATCAGCCTTCAATATTAACATTTGAACAGTTGATTCTTGGAGGCTGAATCTACTAGTATGCAGAATGCAGATGTTTTATCTTTCTGGAATCTCCATAGCCATGTTTCTCTGTCCATTCATTTGTCTACAAATATTAACATGTTTATTGTCACTTTATGTTGATTAAAGGAGAACATTTTGAACTGGCTTTCTACTTGGAAATATTTCTTCAAATAGAGTCTCCTAATTGGCCTCACCATGGCATTTCTGGATGCTCAGGAACATCAAAGATGACCTTAGGAGCAGCAGCTGTTTTGACCAAACCAAACCCAATGTCTTGAGTTACAGTTTGTCTCAATCTAGGGCATAATTACTTGGGACTTAGATAATCGTGACTACGTAAGGCAGTTGGAGGGTGTTTGATATCTGGGGTTAGATGACTTGACGTTAGATGACTACTGCAAAGTTGTATGTGAGGAGAAAAAGCCTAGACATGAAGTGGGTGCTAAAGGAAAAGCCACACAGGACTCCACAAAGTCCTCTCCACAGACAGGACTCCAAAGCCTCGGTTCCAGACAGGCAGTGATGGCAGGGTCAGTGCACTGGGTCATCCAAAGCTGTTGTACGTGGGTGCAATAACCAAGGTGGAAAACCTGGAGGAAGAGTAGGCAGCTGGTCTTCAGGAAATAAGCTCCCAGCCAGTGGCTTGGGTTCATCAATTCACGTGTCTACTACTGAATATCTGCTATAAGGCAGACCCTATGCTGATAACTCAAACAAATAATTGTGAACAAACTAGACATGGTATTTGCCTTCACAGAGCCAATGGTTTAATAAGGAGGATAAATATAAATTATACATATTTAATTATGTAACTATAATTGGTGTGAAAGAATTTTGAATAAGTGCCATACTGTGCTATGAGACCAGATGGCAAAAAAGTTTAACCTAGTCGACAGAATTTCAGAAAAGTTCCCTGAGGAGGTGATATTTAAGCTGCCTCCAACCTGTAGGAAAGAGGCTGTCAAGAATAAGACAGAGGGATAATTAATTATTGTGATTAAACTACATTGAATATACATATTAAAGACTACATGACCATTCCAGCCTTATAATTTCAAAATCAACTCCTTTAAAGTTTACATTTATTTAGTAATTTATGTTTTGTTGTGTGACATCTTCCTAACTTTTTCTCCTCTTAAAATAATGTATAGTGCCTAACACTAAAAATACTAATAAGTATAAGAAATTAATCTATGAATTCAGCAGAGTTTTATCTTCACCTAAATTAGTTAACTATGTAGACATTTTGCATAAAAGGAGCATAGAGATTTGGTATTTTTGACTACAAGGAGCAGCTTCCATGTCTATGGGAAATTCATCTGAATGCGACCTCTGAGGAGGCTGGATATAGTCCTCATGGGGAAGACTTGTCTTGTGTATACAGAAGTCTTTGCAGATCAGTCATTTCTCATGAACCGTCATATCCTTTGGTTTATTTGCCTAGACTTCCCTCATCACCACTAGCTGAGTTTGTGGAAGATGGCATTTCTGAAGTGAATGAATTTCCTTCTTCTCTTAGAGATCCTAAAAATGACTAGAGGTTGTGTAAGTTCTGTTGACTTTTAATATCCTGTTCAATGTCTTCTGCTTTATAATAAGGAACTCATAATGCAAACCCTTTGTATGGCATTTGTTTGCTACAAAAATGTTTTGAACAAGTATACCCCAGTAATACAAAAAGCAATTCGCTATTTGTAGCATCTAGAAAGTGGTCACATGTTCCTCACATACCTAGTTAGTTTGGTTTGCATAATTGTCTAATTTAACTATTTACTTTGACTCACTGGTCAGTATTAAAAACTCAAGATTGCACCTAAAATTCTGAAATTTAAAGAACTGAAAAATAAGATTTGGCCCAGTGGTTTGATAAACATGGATTTGGGTATAGAGAGAGTGGCTAGAGGTGAGGCTCTTCATTTAAACCGAGTACTGGCTTTTTGTCTAGCTGAGAAAGAGACTGGCCTGGCTATCTTGAGCATAAAATTTACAACACTGATTGATATATTTGATTTCTGGTTAAAAGAATTTTATTTTCACACTAATTTTAACAGAAGACTAATGCTTAAAAAAATAACTGAAACCAACAATAAACAAGTTGTCACTTTGTCTACGGTGGAGTCTGGGTGTCTGTAAGCCCACCTTTCCATCTCTTCATTGCAATCCTAGTCTGCGATGTTCTCCTTGGCATCCTTATGTTGACAATGTATAGTGTGAAAACTTCCCAACTTCTCTATTGGTAGATATGTATAAAAATAGCAATAAAATGACTGGTTTGTATTTCGTACGTTGTTTGGGAAAATGAGTATTGGTAAAGCAAAGTTTCATGCTAAGTTGTATGCAAAATATTATTCTCACAACATCCTGTAGTCTTAGAATCTCTATAGTTAACTTTCTTTTATGGCATAGTCGTAGATCAGAGCTATTTTTCTTCTTTCTCGCTTTATTTGGTTTTGTAGTTCGACATTGGCAATTTTGACCTTTGTATAAAATATCAAAGTAAGATATGTACAACATGAAATGAAATACCTTCTTATTTACTCATTTGCTGGGTGATCTGTTTCCTACAATCCAAAACGGATTTTGCTCTTTCAGATGGATGAGGACGTGGCCCCATACTTCAAGATCCATGCTTGATCTAGTGTGCGCAAGACAAACATACTCTGTCTGAGGTCGCTAAGAAGAGTTTACATGAAAAATGTGGACACGTGAAAAATGGAAAGTAACTTGCTGAACCCTGTGTTTTCTTCATCTGTGTTTGATAGTAATTTAAATTACATGTTACTATGACAGTATCATAGCCCTCAGATACAAATAGTCACCTTTTTCTCCATTGTTATCTTTTAAGATTCTTCTCTCTTCTCTCTGATGGATAAAATCTAGGAATATTTTGTTTGCTTAGGTTTGTATTTTGGGCCTTTCCGAGAGGAGTTATAATGAATCTAACAAACATGTAGGTAAAGCAAATAAGAATTTCCCACTACCTGGTTTTGGCCTTTTCAGAACCTTGCAATATCTCAAATCTCTTTTTCTCCCTGCTTTTGGTTAAGAGAGCAGATGGATAATTATACTCCTCAAAAGATAAATTAAAGAAAGAATTTGGACCAACTGGGTGCTTGAAATATACTGCTAATGGAGAGCTGTGGAGAAATGGCTAAATAAGAGTCTCGAATGACCTTATTTTCCTCCTGGTGACAGTGCTTTCCAGATTAAAAGCTGTTTTCTTTTATTGAAATAGAATAGGGCCAAACATTGAACCTGCTTTGTAAGACATACATCAAGAGAGAAAATATTTCACCGCAGTGACATGACCTGACATTTTAAAGCAGATAACAAATGACATCTTGTCAATGGCATCAATTTATTATTCCCTCTCTTGTACCTTGGTGCCACAGCGGGATACACATTTCTTTTAATCACGAGACTGTGTTAAACAAATTTTTACCAGCAGAGACTATAAAATGCCCCCATCGTTTCCAACTATCCTGACCTCTTGGCTGTCCCCACTGTAGCATATAAAGACAAAGGTTATGCTAAATTTTTCATCATTTTATTCAATTTCAGATCCAATTATGTGAGGGTCTTCCATCACTTATACAGGGGTATATGCTATAACACGAAGTACCACACATTAATCAGATTCTTTTTATCCAGCAGACACCAGTGCTAAATCACATTACTCAAAAAAAAAAAAAAAAGGAACACGAAATAGAAATAGATGCAAATGTGCAAGGAGGGTGCTGCCTTTTGTACAGTTACAATAGGAAGTGACTCGAGGGGGTGGCCTTCCCATCAAGACTAAGAGAGTCTCAAAGTGCATTTTGTTTTTCATGTTTTCATCACACTCCTCTCCAAAAGAGCGCTCCTCTCCCTCTTGCTTTAATTTCCTTCTGCCAGTTTACATCATAGAGTCTACTCCTTTGAACACTGCCCTGGGCAATGACTTTCTAGTTGAACTGTTGTAACTAATCGGCCTGGAAGCTGAAAAATGACCAGCTTGACACTCATTCAGGCTTTTCGACAATGGAAAGTCTCACTTTATTTCAACAGTCTCTTACAAGCACTTAGGACCAAGACGTGAGATGCTGAATATTTCTAATGGCTGGTATAAAAACTATAGGTCTGAGAGAGCCAGGAGGATTTATACTACTAAGTAATGATAATATTATTTGGAGTGAATAGCACTTTCCTAATAGTATTTTAAGTTATATGCAGGTTTTAGACATTGTCATGAAGATGAATTGTTTATGGTTTCAGAAGAAACATACAAAAAGTATGCTGTAAATGTTAAATGAATGTTAAATTAAAAAGCCAGTGTAAAAGACCAGAAATTTTTTTCTTTATACAACATGAGATCATGATAATAAGTTAAGACAAACATAGGTTTAAATACCACAGAGGCAGTTGTAATTATGTGTATTTGAATAAGTTATATAGCCTTTTTATGCGTTGAACTGTTCTTCTACAAAACACGTATATTGTTACCTACTCAGCAGAGTTTTAGAATATAAAATGGGCTAATACATATTAAATACCAGACATAGTGGCTGGTAGTGCTAACTACTCAATTAGTATTAGTTTTCATTATTATCATCATAAAATCATAAGACATGCTAAAAATTGAATAAAACAAAACAAATAATGCAAAATGTAATTGTTATTTTGACTGGGAGAAAAAATATTACTTGCTCTAAATTCAAACTGAGGATTTAGAAGTTCTGTTGCTGAAAATATGTTAACTGTTCTTAAAAAAAGTCTTCCATAGGAAAGCCTTAACAGATGGTCTAAGAAACAAGTTAAAACCAAAGTTCTTACAAGTTTTACTACAAAATAGTGATTATATAGTTCCATAATATTAATCAATGGTACCTTCATTCTACATAGAAAATATTAAAAATATTTTATAACTCTATGCATTTTTAGGAGTATTGGATCAATCTTCTAGCTTTTACTCTAAAAGTGTATAAGAAAAGCAGAGATCATAGCTCACATTGATTTAGGAGCTAGGTGCAGTCTGAGGCAATGGTTTCATTCATTCCAGAGTTACACAGCCATTTGAAGTCATTCTGAGTTTTCACTTAAAATATTTTGTTGTACAATGAACAGATTTCTTTTTTGTAAAGTAATGCAGAGTCTCACTTTGTTGCCATTGGCACAGTGCCATGGCATCACAGCTCACAGCAACCTCAAACTCTTGGGCTTAAGCAATTCTCTTGCCTCAGCCTCCCAAGTAACTGGGACTATAGGCAGCTGCCACAATGCCTGGCTATTTTTTGTTGCTGTTGTCGCAGTTGTCATCATTGTTTAGCTGGCCGGGGCTGGGTTCGAACCTGCCAGCCTTGGTGCATGTGGCTGGTGCTGTAACCACTGTGCTATGGGTTGTCAAGCCTTCTTTTTCTTTCTGTTTGAAACCACTGGAGTTGAGTTCTGCTAACCCAACCTGGAAACTGTTGAAATAACCTTTTAGCCTTGCTTCAATAGTTTTTGCCTGATTTTCACTCTAGCCCAATGTGACTTATTCTGCTGTATTAGTTTTACATTCTTTTAAAATCTTGCACAGCGTACATTAATATGAGGCTTTCAGAAGTGGAGGTTGCAGGCTTATTTCATACTGTTTGGGTAGAGTAAGATCATATTTAATAAAAGCACGAATAGCATATGAAAGTAACTGGCTTATGACAAATGCATATCACATATTATTACAACAGCCTTCTCAGTGAAGAAGAAAGTGGGAAAAGCCTTCTGGATGAAATGGTACTGAAATAAGACCAGGGACTTGGGTAATTAGTGTGGAAAATGGGAGTCCGTTCTGGCAAGGATGGTGGGGAAAAGGCATGAACAAAATAAGAGGCTGAATACACATTGTGTGGGAGCACAGTGAGCTGACCCAGCTGTCTGGCTCAGGGAATTTGCAGAGACTGGGCCCAGAGCTGGTACAGCCATGGACACTAAACTGAGAATGACAGGATTTTCTTCTGTAAGGAACTGAAGTAATTTTATTAGGTAAATTCCATACACAGAAATATGGTTTGGTTGAATTGAAGTGAGGAAAGACTAAGGAAAGACAAAATCAGAGGAAAATAGCGTTTATTTAACATCTTTGCAGTTTTGTTCAGTTCATCAAATATTACTGAGTTAGGAAATGAGGGTACAAATGTTAATGTGCGTTTGTCCTTTTTATCTAAAAAATCAGGTTAATGAGACATTAGACATCATTTTAATGCACAGGCACTATTCCTGTGGTATTGAATACGTCTCCCTGAAAAATATTGTTGTATTGCAAACTTGCATATAAAAACAAGGCTTAGAGGAAAAAATAGGATTATGCAGACCACTGAAAGCCTATGTAACTTTGAAACCAGAACACTAACAAAAGCAAGAAGAATTTTAATAAAAGCAGAAGCACAGTTGTATCTTGCACTATTTACATGGTGCACTCCACATTTACACCCTGTGACAAAGTCAGTTAATTTTTGTAGACTTAATCTTTGGGCTTATATTTCCTCCCAATGGCATCATCACTAACTGAAATTGGAATAAAAGAGGAGGAATAGGTTTTGAGGAAGGATATTAAATTATCTTTTAAACATGTTGAAATTAATAGTCCTCTAGAAGAGTTACATAGGGTAGCTGAGTAATTGAGTCAAGAATTGAGTATGTAGGAATTTAGCTCAGAGGAAGAATCAAGATCAAAACATAAATATGCACTTGATAACCATTTACATACAAAAGATTGTTGGAATTATTTAAATGATTGTTTACATGAGATTTCACTTCAGAACTCAACACCTAAGCAGCCAGCAGAAGAAATTATGCTCACAACAAAGACTTATAAAGGGATCATTCTAAAATAGAAAAGAGTAGGCTTATGGGAGTCAAAGGAAAGAGAATTCAGGAAGAGATAAGTCGTGTATCAGTCTATTGGGGCTGCTATAACAAAAAACCATAGCCCAGCAGCTCATAAATAATGGAATTTTATTTCTCTCAGTTTTGGAAGTTGAAAGTCAGAGACACAGTGTTCAGCAGATTTGGTGTCTGGTGAGGACCCACTTCCATGGCTAGCCTTCTTTTTGCTATAATCTGACATGGTAGAAGTGGCAACTACTCTCTCTGGGGTCTCTTCTATAAGGCTACCATGTACAATGAGGAACAGTTCTGTTTTTAAGACTGGAAGCAAGAGAATTAAAATGGGGGCATGGATTAATGTATTACGGCAAAAGTGGCAAGGTGAGATAAATTAGACCTGATGGACTCAGCTGTGTAGAAAACCAAGTAAAGGGTAAAAATCATACCTGAGATTAAACGAAATGAGAAGGCATAAGTAAGATGGTTTATGGGGAATGGTGAGGATTCAAAAGCTTCAAGGGAAAAGGAAGAAGAAGCTGGTTTAAAAAGTTAATGAATTATTATAGAAAGCCTAGATATCCTTTATGACTCTAAATTTATATAACTGTGTTATTTTCCTTAGCAATTCTTAGCAGCATAAGGTGGAAGTAAACAAAGAGTAAACTGTAGGGTTAATTGAGATGATCGACTTCCCTTAGTGAGTCATTGGACTTGGTGCTAGGACTTCAGGTAAATTATTTCAGGTTATCCTCATATCAAGCCTGTAAGGCAATTATTTCTATCTTCATTTAACATATGAGAACACAGTAAGTGTTGAAGAATTTAGTGAAGGTCACATGGGTCATTCAGGGTCATTGGAACACCATAATCTATGTTCTTTATACCACAGCTAGTCCTGGAAATGGAGAAACCAGATGTTAATCTATGCTGAAAAAAGAAAATAAACAATGTAAATGGAGTGGAAATTTTTGGATGTAAGGATAATAGACTCTGACTCAATTTATATGGAAAACGAGGAGAAAAAAAAGGACACTGTCTTGGTGCTCCTGACATCAGTCAGGAGCACAGCCAAGGACTCTGGCTTTATGGGAAGTTTCCATTTTATTATGTCATATTTGAGGCTATGATGGGACAATAACTAGAAATACCCAGGTAGCAAGTGAGATCTAGAACTAGAGTCTGAGAGAGATACAGTTGGCCATAAAGATTTGTGTCTTTGTATTTCCAAGAAGTAGAAAAAAAGTCTCCAATGTAGGAAAGAAAAAAAAAAAAGAAAGAATAAAACAACTAGAAAAAAATATATAGAGTAGTGTGCCATCTGATGACATTTCAGTTAATGATGGATGGCATACAAAGTGGTGGTTCCTTAAGATTATAGTGGAGCTGAAAATTTCCTGTCCCCTAGTGATGTTTTGATGATCCTGCCACTGTGGAGGCTTAGGAAAATGGGTGTGCTTGTGTCTTAGTTTTTAACAGAATAGAAAGTCAAAAAAGGAAAAAAAAAAGAAAAAATTTTCAAAAAGGACAAAGCTTAAAGAATAAAGATATAAAGAAAGAGAATATTTTCATACAGCTGTAAAAAGTGTACAGTATGTGTTTTAAGCTAAGCATTATTACCAAAGGGTCAAATATCAAGAAAAAACAAGTTTATGTAGTAAAAATGTTATAGTAAGTTAAAATTAACTTATCTTTGGAGAAAGAACATTTTTTTAAAACAAATTTAATGTAGCCTCAGAGTATCCCAGGCATTCCCATTCACTCACCAAATGCTCACTGCCTCGCCCAGAGCCATTTTCAGTTCAACGAGCTCCATTCATGGTAAGTATCCTGTACCATATTTTAAATTTTATCTTTCCTCTCTTATATCATAATTTTACTGTACCTTTTCCATGTTTAGATATATTTGGATAAACAAATATTTACTATCATGTCATGACTGCCTTCTGTATTCAGTACAGTAACACGCAGTACAGTTTTGCAGCCCAGGAGCAACAGGCTACAGTCCTGTCAGTGTATAGTAAGCCACGCTGTCTGGGTTAGTGTGAGTACCTGCTATGATGTTCTCACATCGGCCAAACCATCTACAAAGTCTTTCTCAAAATATACCCCTCTTGTCAAGTCACACATGACTGTACCATCAAATCTGAGCAGCACACACTCAAATTTATAAGACAGTAAAAACATGAGAAAGAAAGACTCAAATCAATAGGAGAACTAAGAGAAGGCAATCCCATACAAACTGAAGGAAGTCTGTGTTCAGGAAATGCTCCCAAAGGAAGAAGGGGGAAACAGGGTATAGGTATGTCAATACTTCATTAAAAGAGTATTCCATTTATTTCATTATTGACTTTAAAAAAGAGCAATTTCTAGTAGAAATGTTGTAGGAAGAAAATGTAGAGTGTAGGTTTATGTGTATACTCATGTATGAGTATTATTTTTATTCAACAGGCAAATTTTGACACAAGCTACAAAAAATATAACTCTTGGGTGGTGCCTGTGGCTCAAGAGAGTAGGGCACTGGCCCCATATGCCAGAGGTGGAGGGTTCAAACCCAGCCCCTGCCAAAAACTGCAAAAAAAAAAAATATATATATATATATATACATATAACTCTTAAAATCTCTTTGTAACTTCCTTATAATTGAGATGGCACTGAGGTGTGAACCTATCTGGCAATAGACAAATTATTCTAGGTTCTTTGTGAGTTCTACCATGTCACAGTATTTCTCATTCATGTTCAGTTTATCCCAACCCCTTTGGCACTTACCGTCCTAAAGATCCTCTTGTCTCTCAGCTGCCTTCTATTTCTAAACTCCAGGGGACTTACTGCTTTCAGCAGTGTAGGGAAAGCTGTGATCCCATCTCACTTTCAACTGAGGTCTATGTTTCTTTCTGGTTTAGCTTGCTCGGTATTATTCTCTGGGTTGACCCCTTCACAGCCTTTGTCCCACTACTTCCATCGCAACAACCCACACCAGGCCACTGATCCTTCAACTCTGCCAGTGATCAGTAAGGAGATACTACTCTGTCAGTTCCGCTCTGCAGACTCAAGTCAGGACCGGAAAGGTGACTGCCCAGGATTGAAGAGAAATAGGACAGCAACCAGGCCTCTGCACTATGATCCCATTTCATTTCATTCTTGTTTATCATTCTTTCTTTTCTTTTCCGTCTCTTTAAGCTCTGAGAATTCTTCAGGTGGACTTAGAATTGGAATTAAAACATCATCTCTATATTCATTTCTAACTTCACTCTTAAGCACTTTTTGTCTTACTTCAAAATGAATTATTTCCCAATTAGAAGCTAAGACTTTTTTTTTCTAATCCATCTATGACAGTCCCTGGGGCAAATGCTGGCTTGCTGTCTCTCAGTCGCAGAGTGGAGTTCACGTGGGAATGTGGAAAATGCATGCTGTTTATTACCCCGCGTGATTAATCTTCTTTATTTATAACATCTTGTTCCAGAAACGGATTTATGGCATCTTTCATATATTTAGATAAATTGAAGTAAAACATAAATGGATGGGGGCTGGGAGGGGGAGGGCAGGAAAGCAGAAGAAGCAAAGATGAGATGAATTCGTTCAAGAGTGACCTAAGTTATCTAAATTTGCTGGAGGCAGGACACACATTTGACTCTTGTGTTTTAAGGCAGTGCAAGAAAAAGAGGACAAAATCAGGGGGAAATATGTGCCTGGTATCCGTGAAAAAGAAGCTCACCTGTTGCTCAGAAGAAGCACAATTATTTCTGGCACTCAGTCCAGAGAAAAATTTTTCCTTTGAGCCCTCATAAAAAGGACACTGCGACATAGTGAAGAGTGTCCTCAAGAAACTGTAGTTTACTACATCAACGAGTTTTATGGGCCTATTTGTTACCGAGTCCTTCACTGCAGGCCCAAGGCACAATGCCAAGGTGAAAGCACAATTTATTAGAATTGTTTCTGTGGGGGATAACATTTTGCAGTCTATAAGTGCATCTCTCTGCTCCTTGTGCTTAATCCTTAGGTAGGTTTTAATGGTTCCTCCATGTGGATTGAATCACACTTCAGGAAATCTGTCCCAGACACTATTCTCTTAACTAAAGTTTGAATGGGTACTGAGCAGCAGTAAATTTGTAGTTGGACTCCCTAACAAGTACTTGGGGTGCAACTACTTTATGTTATTGATGAAGAGCAGAGCCACACACTTTATTGTTCTGTGGGCTGGGAGCTGACCAGCATTTATAATGAAGAACGTGGAGCTAGAAGGAGCGGGGATGATGGCTGCCCCTTTTCTACTGAGAAGATGGCTGCTGGGAAAAGCTGGTAGAAAAGTTCCTTTGTGAGGCAGTTTGGGATCTGTCTTAGCTGGTGATTAAAAGGCCCTTTGAATCCAGCCACCATAATTTCAGCCGGAGGGGGGGAAAAAGTCTAGCCTGTGCATTTGAATACTCAGAGCAATTACAAAACACAGCATGGTCTCTTATTGACCATTTAACCTTGAGCATTCTAATTTCTGATGTGTCCTACAAAATAAAAAGGTTGAAAATCATATACGGAAGTAAATAAATGAACCAAATGTGTCTAAAATTAACTTATGATCAAATAAGTATTTCCTTCTATCTAACAAAAATAATGAAGTTGGTTTTAGTGGAGTTGATAAGTAGCCTCTCTTATGGCAAGAATTAGGTGGTAGACCGCTAGGAATTTAAAAATTATAAATATAAAATGTATTTTTTTGCTATTTTCAAATACAATTACTAAAAATGAATTCAATAGTTCAAGATATTTTATTACTTTAACCTGGCAATAGCATTTAATGTTGCAAAATCAGCTATAGAAGCACAAGAATATGGGGAAAGGGGCAAGGAATAGGGAAAGAGGGGAGGGGGGAGGATGGATGGAGGGAGGGTAATTGGTGGGATCACACCTATGGTGTATCTTAGAAGGGTACAGGTGAAACTTACTGAATGCAGAATATAAAGGTCTTAACACAATAACTAAGAAAATGCCATGAAGGCTTTAACCAGTTTGATGAAAATATTTCAGATTGTATATGAAACCAGCACATGTACCCCATGATTGCTTCAATGTACACAACTATGATTTAATAAAAAAAAGAAAAGAAAAGAAAAGAAATCAAAATATTTCCTGAAATAATGACTTGTCTTCACGCATCTATGACTAATGGTCATATCATGTCTCTCTCCTTTTTTGCAGTTTTTGGCCGGGTCTGGGTTTGAACCCTCCACCTCCAGCATATGGGGCTGGCACCCTACTCCTTTGAGCCACAGGTGCCGCCCATATCATGTTTCTTTTGACAACTCTTTTGTATATTATCATTCCTAAATTTAGGACCCAGAGTTAGAACACCAAATCTGTGAAGGTATTTGTTACACCTAAATTGTCTTTGGAGTTTTCCAGATGTCCAGTATACCATAAAGATTTGAACTCTCACCTTATAAGAAAATATGGAGGAAATAAGAAATAATCTATCATTCTCTAATTTTTTTTTTTTTTTTTTTTTTTTGCAGTTTTTGGCTGGGGCTGGGTTTGAACCTGCCACCTCCAGCAAATGGGGCCTACTCCTCTGAGCCATAGATGACACCCCATTCTCTAATTTTAATATAATCAACACTCCCGTGTGCACATTATGAAAATCCAGCAAGTAAAAACATAAAAATAAAATGTTAATATAAATATTCCAGTAATTATGAGATTTTATGTCAGAAATATACTTACGTTCATGTTCAGGAATTGACCTGATAACTGTCAGTGAATAGATTAATTTTAAAAAGAGACATCTCGGATTTTATGTAAAAACTCTTGTCATTTGATAACATTCAGAATGCAGGGGGATAACTTAAAGACCCCGAAGATTTGACCACGCCCTCACTCTCCATGTTGTGTTCTCACCCTCAGGACAAGCATCAGCCAAATCCTCTAAATCAATCGCTCGCTGCATCTCAGTAGAGAATTTTACTTTTCAATATTCTAACATTAGGGTTATTATGATACATTAACCACAGGCTTTGAGTCCTCACCCACAAGCATTTTCTGCTTTTCTCTAAAGGTGCCTGCTACAAAAATGAATCAGATATTGAATCTAAAAGAAATATCAAAAGAGCCTAAGATAAAGACTGAACCAGATGCTTTTGACAGGTGCAACTACAGGGATTAGACTCACAGGTAGAAGCTTCTGGCTATTAGCCAATATCTTCACCTCAGACTGTGACACTGTACCAAGAGACCAAATCAGAATCCCAGAAGCAAATGACTTCATGAAAACAGACTGGTCAAAAATACACCAATTAAGTCCCTAAAACCAGATAAATGAAATGAACTGATTTAATCGTGGTCAGAGTTCTATTTTAAATGGAACATACCAGGAAAACCTTTTTCTGACTCTCAGTTTAACAGATTATATTTGTTCAAACTGGTATGAACCCTCTTTAACTGGTATCTTGTTCCAACTGAACCCTTAGGATTTAGGGAGAAAAGCTCCTATGAAAGATTTGAATATAGATTAGAAGTTAATAAATCGTAAGGAAACTAGGGATAGTGATTTCACAAAAAGTAATGAGATAGAATAATAATAACAATAGTTAAATATTATACAAAATACCTTCACTAAATTTCTTTACTCTTCATAACCATATTATTTGCATAGCTTCAACAATGTGTTCTTTTTCCAACCAGGGTATAATTGGATAAGTCAAATCTATAACCAGGATCAAGCCAGAGATCTCACCTATTTCGGTAAGATGAACCCTTCACATGTGGGAATAAGGCCTTCAATGTCCTCCTTGAAACCAGCTTGCAGCCTGTTCCATGGTTTGCGGAGCCCCTGTCTTAGAGGCAAGTGATTAAGAGATATCAGAGAAAAGAGAGACTTTGACTTATCCAAAAGTTAGAAGTACTTTGAGCAAAGCCTGGTATAGGCAAATCAGATGGATATTGGTTTCTGATCTCAGGAACTTCTGAGACATAAAAATAACATGTCCTTAGGGACTTAACAAGGCTTGGGGTAGCAATACTAATTTTAAACCTTAATGTCACCTTGCTCGAACTTTATCAAATGTACAAGAGAGCCTTTGTGTATTAAATACACATGGCTTCTGCGAAAATAAAATTCATTGAGTCAAAAAAACATCAAATGAATGATAATGAATCAGCAAATCATGAAGCATCTTATGGGACTAAAACTGCAGCTTGGAGGCAGGAACTTGGAGAAAGGAGGGGGCTCCAGAAGCAGAACTGATTCTTTGCTCCACCTCCATTAGGGTGAAGGACACGACACAGCACAGCCAGGAAAAAAGGGGGAAAGGAGTTTGCATTCTGAGGAAAACCAAACGTCATAGGGCCACTTCTGTGTGTGGTTCCCAAGATAATAAAAACTTCATAATTCCCATAACCCTGCCTGACTCACAGCAACAACAAAAAGATGTTCACAGCAACAGTGAGTGCAGATATGATGATCATGTGGAAAAGACACTATTTTTCCACCAAGAACAAAGTAATACGAATTTGACCAACTTGTAATCCTGTGGTTTTCTTCCTTTATCTGGCTCTTTATATTTTGAAATCTGATTCCCTTCCCTAAGGGAAATTTCTTTACTCTTCATAACCGTATTATTTGCATAGCTTCAACTATGCAAATAACTGTTTGATTAACTTTTTCTCATTTCTTCCTTTCTAAATGCTTTTTTGTCTGCTTATCAAAACTTGCTGAAAATCATCACACTTTAACATTAAGCAGACACTTGCATAGGTGAGGGTTACTCACTCATTTGGAACATTTTTTCACAAGCCTATCTGGCAACGTCCTACCAGGAGAAGGGGCTACTCTGGCTGCTGTCTCTTTTCCTGCCCCCATGCACCCATAGATGCTGTCACCTTAGGGGAGGAGTAGTAAGTTCTTTGGGGTCGTCTGTAGGGGCAGAAGTATGTGAAAGATCAGTTGATTTTACAGGGACCAAATGTAAGGGGATCCTTGCTGCAACTTGCTCAGGGACGCAGCCTTGCTCATCGTGCAGCATCTGCAAACCTTGCCCTGTGCATCCTTCATCTCATTGCATTTCCATAAGCTCATCATGCCCCGGTTATATTCAGGAAGCCCAGCCTCTGGTCCCCTGGAATGTGCTAACGCAAAAAAGGAAAAACTGCACTGCTATTCTTGGTCAGCTACATAATGAGGAGCTTCAGATTCTATATAAAATGAAAGACATTCAATTGGGTGAGGTCACCAGGTCACAATCTCCCTGAGAACACTGCTATTTAGAGCAAACATCCTTCTCAGAGGGGTCCTTAAAGTTTAATAACATCAGTCAACTGCAGCTAGACCCTGTGAGAGCACAATCCAAAAATGATTCTCTGTGTGCTTTCTATCACGGAGGAGCTCTGGTTTACCTTGCGTACAATTTTAGATCATCAAAGGTGACATTGGATGCTGTCTCCTAAATTTCAATCATAGCCTTAACCACCCTGTGATTTAGCCAATAGCAGTTCTGTGGCTCTTTGGGAACAAAAGGCCACCTTTGCAGGGCTGGAGGAAGGGCTTACACAACAGAAAGCAGAGAAGCACCTACAGTAAAAACTAAAGGGGGGAGCCATCTGGGCCCAGAAGTCCAAGGCTGCAGTGAGCTCTGCTCCCATCACTGCACTCCAGCCTGGACAATAGAGTGAGACCCCCATCTCAGAAAGCAAAACAAGAAAAAAAATTATGCAATGAAAAGATGTTTGCTCAGCTGCTGTAGCATGACTTGGGATTATGATGTCCCTAGCATGCTATCAGACATTTTTCAAACAGAACTTCCCTTTTAGATTAGGAAGAACATATAATGACATCTATCCTCTTACTGTCAACCTCAGCAAGAGCAGAGTAAGTCCTAAGAGAAGGGGAGAATGTGCCCTTCAAACTGCTACCTCCGAAAGCATCCAATACCAAGGACTATGGTAAATAAATACTGGTGAGTGAAAAGGGCAGATACAATGAGCATATATTGTTCAGATTCCATTTACATGAAGCTCAAGAATAGGTAAAATGAATCCGTGATGATAGGAATCCCAACGTGGTTGCCTCTGAGATGTGTTATTAATCAGGAAGGTGGCGAAGGGGTCTGGGGTAGAAAAATGGTTGTTTGCACAGATACCCACATGCAAACATTCATCAAGTTGTACCGTGTAGAGCTTTCCTGTGTATAAGTCATGTCTCAGTTTTAAAAGTTCTAGAAAGCCAACTAGCTACATACATTAGCCGTAATGTGTGGCTTAGAAGACCACTCTCCATGAGCAAGCAGTGGACCCCCTTTCCAGCCTCCCCCTCAGTCCTCCTCCCCCAACAAGCTCAGTAACGCCCAGTGCTCCTTGTTGGGTCACAGGGGTGGTGGCTGTCCCACTGATCATCTGGCCCAGATTTCCCCCATTCTAGGTGGTCTGTGTTTTTTCCTCCTTTTGACCAAAAGCCTGCAGCGAGGTCAACATCTAGGTCATGGCATCTCTCTGCCACCTGGGGGCCTCTCACCACTTGGGGTTCAGAAATGCCAGCCAGCCCAGCGTGTTCTGACTCACAGACCTTCCCCCCAATCCTGCACCAGACTTGGCTGTGTCCCCGGAACACCCCCATCCACTTCGCTATCTGCCTCAGTGCCTTTTCCTTAGTTAATAACAATATCCATGTGCTCCTGTGTGCCCTGCTCATGAGTCACTGAGTGTGGTGGAACCTGAATTGGAACAGAAATGCAAAACCCTTGAGCTAAATCACTACCAGAGTGGGGTGTCTGCTATCCCAGCCCATCCCTGGTGCCCGCACAGCGGTGGCTCAGGCTTCGACCTAATTCGGGTATTCAGTTATTAGGTATCGCTCCGTGTGCACATAATGCAATACCGTGTGCTATCAGTCCGTTAGGCTTTGGAATTGAGATGCTTTAACAGAACGGGGGAAATTCGAAGACATTCTTTGTCTTCAAAGTTCAACTCAGTTGCAGAACTGAATCGAAAGATAAGCATTATTATAGGTTTTCTTGGCAGTGGGGTGACATTTTAAATGGGAGAGAGAAATTATTTCCTCTAGCTTCCTTCTATTGGCAAGATCTCTTCTTACAACGTCCTCGAGAGCTGAGGGAAACAGTCACCTGTGTGTTATTTTTACCTCATACTATAGATCAGTAGCACAGGAAATCTCTGAATTTGTACTCCCTGGAGACCAGACAATATTCTCTGAAACCTGACTTGTACCTTCACATCATTTGCTGGGCGTGAATTTCACACTCATATTTTTCTTTTCAAATAATAATCCTTGTCCAGGCTCAGGTGTTTTCTCACATAAATTCCCCCCCCCCCCGTTTAAATTCAAATCTAAACAGAGAGGGAGGACATCACTCATTTTTAACCATTTAAATTTAATAGCTTTCTGCACCCCCATTCATTCTGTTCATAGGCTATGCAGGGTCTATGACTACTACATACTCTTCATTTATATTAGTGTTTTATATTTACAAGAATGATTTATATTGTTAGTTTCTTAGCCCTTATGGCATCTTTGAAAAGTCAGAGCAGAATTATACTCCCCTTCACAGGTGGAAAAAATAAAAAAGCAGAAAGTCAAGGTTATATCTGAGAAAGATGTAAGAACCCAAGGCTCGGGTCTCCAATTCAAGTCATCATTCCTGAGTTTTTCTGAATTCTTTGGTTTTATATCCGGAGCTTCCCCATCAGCCACCAAAGCATTGTTGAGATTGTCTCTCACTATAACTCCCTGGATGCCTACAGAGCAGTGACCCTAAGGAAGCCCAGGGTTCCTCTACATGGCATCAGGCTTCCTAGAATAGTTCAACTTGACCTGTTCCCTGGTGATCAGCCCCCCATGTCCACCCATGGGGCTCTGCTGCCTCCACAAAACACACAGTAGGTCTGTGCTCTGGGTTCTTCTTCAATCACAAGACAATTCTTTTTGCCTTTTACCTGTTACCCAAGTGATTGTAGGGATTTGTGACATTTACTGCCCCCCCCCAGCACACAGTTAAAGGTGGTAGACCTGGGGCATCTGCCTAGAAATTCATGGGCATTTACTCCAAATTAAGGATGTCTTCTGAGTTTACCCCAAAACATTCTTGGTGAATGTTAAAAAAAAAAAACTTCCAGGTTTTTTGATGGTCACATTATTGATGGCTTTAAACATGAAACAACTGCTCTGACAAAAGAGGATCTGACTTACTACTCAGGGATGCCATTGCTTTGAACAGCCAGTTACTTTATTTGCTGATTAGATAAGGGCCTGTGAAGGGAAAGACCAAAATTCTATCAGCTAAAAAGTAGGCTAAACAACTCATCTGATTCCCAAATCCTTTTTCTACCTTGTCACTTGGTTCCAATACATTACCTGCTGCTATTCTGATCACTACTCAGGGTGCCTTCTGCTACACAACAAATGAACTAAAACTCATGAGCCAGTTTCATTTCCTCTGCAGTCTGCTCATTACTAAGTAGTACCAGCCCTCGAGCTTATTAAAACCTTTCAAACCGGAGTGTGGGCTGCTCTACCCTCGGGCTAAGTCCATTCACTGTAAGAGAATTCAATTTGCATGCTCCCCCACCACAGGGATTTTCCCTCACCTCCTCCACGAGGTTGAGCAAGTCTCCTCAGCTTCACCCAGGCCTGGATGCAGCCAGAGACAGGGAGGGGGCGGAATGCTCATCCGTGGACCATGAGTCATTCACCAGCACACATTCCCAGCACCAAAACCAGCCTTCCACTATCCGAGGCTGCCTCTTAAATATAAACAATTCTCCACTTTTAAAAGGCCCATTCTAAAACAATACCATGACACAGAAACTTTTTATTCTTACAACTAGACATCTCTGGCATACTGCTACTACAGTGTGAACCGTCATGGGGCAAAAAGACAGATAAGACGAAACTTGAAGTGTTTACAGATTGAAAAGCAGGGAGAGTTTCAGACAGTTGAAACCAGGAGAGAACTCACAGTTAGAAATATTCTGCTTGCGTACCAAATGGTTTGACTGGTAGAATTATCCTCTTTCGGTCTGTCTAGAAATAGCCTCTCTTCTTGTTAACCTACTGTAAGGAAACACCTTCTGCCTGGTGCCCTGGACACCTTGCACATGTCATGGGAGTGGGCAAGATTTGACCTGCAGCTCCTCTGTGTTAGTTTCTTAGCCCTTGGCAGCCCTGAGGTCGTCCCTGGGGCCCCTCACTCCCTGCCTGGTTCCAGGGAGGCTGTTAGAAGGCAATTTCTCATCATCTCCCAGGTTCTAAAGAGGAATGAAGCTTGTAGAAAACTTACAGGCTCATTTGCCATCTAGAATCAAGTCCTCAGCACAGGGGTATCTCACAACCTAAGTGGGGGTCACTGCTTCGTCTGTGTTGGTGTCACGTCCTTTTATGTGTGGGGTAAGGACCATGGGACAGTGGCATTTTGAATCCTCCTTTCACTCTGTACATAAATAACTGAGAGCCTCGTTGTAGCTTTACAAGCCCAGTCAGCCAGTCAGACCTGGCCTTGGCTTCTCCTTGTCTTGTGTGTGCTCGACACGTAATTAAGATTCATTTGGGTAAAGGTAATTCTTAGAAAATCTAAATTACTCCAGGACCACTGCTATTAACTTTTGGAAAGGAAGTAAAGCAGTTCATAGATCCCTTTGAGAACATGTTAAAAGATACAGACAATTTTCCTCAGAAAAATATAACTGCATAAAAATTTATATATGTTTTCTAGAAGTGTATATACACCATGGACCTTTGACAGCAACCTCTGCTGTAAGGGGACTTAGATCCTACCAATCACTTGTGCTGTGAAATAAAATAATATTATCCATCTGGTTTCCTCGTACTTACTGAGGGTCTCCCACATGGGGGCACTGTCCTAAGCAGTTGAGTGGCAGGGATGGGCAGAGAAAGTATGTCCTCACCGTGTATATATCAC
The DNA here is from genome assembly GCA_963573935.1 of Arctocebus calabarensis. Taxonomy (NCBI): domain Eukaryota; kingdom Metazoa; phylum Chordata; class Mammalia; order Primates; family Lorisidae; genus Arctocebus; species Arctocebus calabarensis. The sequence continues at coordinate 26,126 of CAUYON010199521.1, forward strand.
CCAGTCTACTGTGGAATGCAGACATTAATCACATAATCGCAGAAAGAAACAGAAAATGTAACTACAGTAAGTAAAAAGAAGAGTGCGTAGTACCACAAAGACTTGCTATAGGAGGATTTGACCTGGCCAGGGAGCTCAGAGAAAGCATCCCCTGAGGAAACAAGACTGAACTGGAGGACAGCAAAGGCAAGGAAGGCGGCATGTGCCAGGGCCCTGTGGTGGGTGGCAGCAGAGTCTGAGGGACGGAAAGAGGCCAGTGTGGCTGGAACGCAGGGAGCAAGGGATGATGTGGATAAGATGAGATAGCAAAGGTGGGTAAGGGGCAACAGAGAGTTTTGACCATGCTATGAGAAAAATGAGAAGTCATTCAAGTGAGCAAAGTGGGGTGGGGGTGCTGGGTGGGGTGACAAGACCAGATTTGTGTTTGAAACTGTGACTGCAGCGTGAAGAATGGACCAGATGGGGGCTGGACCAGATGGGGGCTGGGGAAGACCATTTAGAGCCCTATGGCAGGAGACAGTGTGAGAGTGGGAACATTGTTAAGAGTCAGAGGGAAGGGACAGTGTTGAGAGCTGTGCTGGGCAGGTCTGAGCATCTCAGCAGAGAGGACAAGTTAGTAAGTGGAGCATGTGGGCCTCAGGAGAGGGAGCAGAGCATAAGTAAGAAATGTGCAGGAGGAAGTGCCCCCCTTTCCTGTTGTTCAGAGAGACTGGCAATGAGAAGATTTCAGAAAGACTGAGTGGCAATGAGAAGATTTCAGAAAGACTGAATTGTGCCTTCACTGCCATTTCCACAACCTTCCACTCCAGATCACTCTTCATTCGGATGGTACCTGCTCACATTTCTCATGGGCTGTGGATTCCAGAATTAGAAAGATAACAGATGGCCAAACCTAACACCTGTTCCGGGTTCAGAGGTGAAAATACTGCCCCCAAATTTTTGATCTTATCATTTTGAATAAACGAGTTCATTCCCCCAAGTAATGTACCCTGTTGAATTTGAGTCCCCTGAGACACTCTTCAAACATTTGAGAAAATTAGCTTGTTACACACTCACCATATGCTATTATCATCTTTTGGATATTCATGAAGTTCATTAGCATACTCAAGGCTCAGAGAAGTCCTGCAACAAGAAAACTTCTAAACCCATTTTCCTTAACTGAACTTTTTTATTCTAGCACCTGCAAGTGTAAGATTAGGAACCTGCCCTCCCTCAGAGCTAACTATTATTTCTATAGCCCAAGTCCATCATGTTCTGGAGAAGTTTCTTGGGGCTCTGCTCCTTTGTGGCATCCTCCCTCAGTTCTTAGTCTGGGGTTCTCTAGTTGCCCTCTGGTTCCTACTTCAGGACCCCACCCAGGGTTGTCTCATCTGCTCAAAATGCTCCATACTCCACAGTCACCAAATTGCTCCCAGTTACTTTTAAATCAAAAGTCCACTGCTTCAGCTGGGCACAGTGGCTCATGCCTGTAATCCTAGCACTCTGGGAAGCTGAGGCTGGTGGATCACCTGAGCTCAGGAGTTTGAGACCAGCCTAAATCAGAGCAAGACTCCATCTCTAAAAATAGCAGGACAATCAATAAGAAAAGAACAAGCAACCCCATTTCTTTGTCGGCAAGAGACTTAAAACAGAATCTTTTCTGAAGGTAACAGGTAAATGATCAACAAACACATGAAAAATGCTTATCAGAGAAAAGCAAATCAAAACCACTTTGAAATATCAGCTAACTCCAGTAATATTAGCCCAATCATAAAATCCCCAAACTGCAGAAGTTGGGGCAGATGTGGAGAAAAGTTCAGGAAAAATGGGTTTAGAAGTTTTCTTGTTACAGGACTTCACTGAGCCTCGAATATGCTAATGAACTTCATGAATATCCAAAAGGTGATGATAGTGTGTAACAAGTTAATTTTATCAAATGTTTGAAGAGTGTCTCAGGGGACTTCTACACTGCTGGTGAGATTGCAAACTGATACAACCTTTTTGGAAAGAAGTATGGAGAATTCTTAAGGAACTAAAAGCTGACCTCCCATTTGATCCTACAATTCCATCTGAGTAGGTATTTACTCAGATGAAAAAAATTATTTTACAACAAAGATATTTGCCCCAAAATGTTTACTGTAGCCCAATTCATAATTGCCAAGTCATGGAAGCAACCTAAATGCCCATCAACCCATGAATGGATAAACAAATTCTGGTACACATATACCATAGAATACTATTCGACCATAAAAAAGACGGAGACTTTACATCTTTTATGTTTTCCAGGGTGGAGTTGGAACATATTCTTGTTAGTAAAGTATTTCAAGATTGGAAGAAAAAGTATCCAATGTACTCAATACTATCATGAAACCAATATATAATCACTTACACATTCATATGAATGATAAAACACAAATATAGTCCAGTAAGGGATAGGGGAGGGGAGGACCGAGGGTAAGTGGAGGGAGAAGGGAAGTCATTTTGTGGGATCTCACCTAATGTGCACAATGCAAGGGTACATTTCAAAACAACTAAGATAAAATTATAAATGTCTTACCATAAAAATTTATTAACTTAAGTGATGGCTATGTTAATCAGTTTGATTTAAGCATTCCACATTGTATATCAAATCATCACATCGTACCCCATAAATGTATACAGTTACGATTTAATAAAAAATTAAATTTAAAAAATTTTAAATAATAAAAATAAATAAATAAATAAAAATAGAAGGGCATCGTGACAAGCAACTGTAATTTCAGCTACTTGGGAGTCGTAGGCAGGAGGTTCACTTGAGCCCAGGAGTTTGAGGTTGCTGTGAGCTATGACACCACAGCACTCTACTGAAAGTGACAAAATGAGACTCTATCTCAAAAAAAACAAAAACAGATACAGTCCATTGCCTCAGTACAATCACTATCATCTATCACAGAAGATAGTCAACCTGCACAAACCAATTCATGCTAATGTGAGTGACTAATAGCCTGCTACAAGCTCCCTCTCGGAGACTCATCTTATCCCAAACAATCTCTCATTGTTGTGATTTTTAATAAACCAACAAGGCACACCAGGGGAAGAGAATTAGGGGGGCAAAGGAGCCACCATATAAAGCAGACCAGCCCTGATAATCTCCTTTAAGTGATTTCTCCTCTTCAAAAATCTTCACTCCATCTACCCTTAAAATCATAGCACTATAAAATTTGCAAGTTTTACCATTGTTTATAGTCACTTACTACCCCAGCAGCACCAATTTGTCTGAGTAGCAGAGAGAAAACTGCTCACATTTTTCAAGCCTCATTTTCTGCAGTGAGTAAGGCATAGAGAATAGGCCCTTTGGTGCAAGATGAGTGATAAATCAGGCACTCATAAGTTCACATCTTTTTGTGACATGTTTACTTCCATGGAGTCCTTAAAGCCCCATAGAAAGATGAGAATGATATTCATGTAGTAGTTACTTATAATACAAAAAGTTTATGTCTTTGTTGCTGGCTTTTTCATCTGGGACTAGGCAAGTGTTGTCCTCTTTGTCAGTGGTACTTTAACAGTGTCCCCAGGCTGACACTGACATCTATCCCTAGATCCTTCCCCTTTGTTTATTCTAGCTTATTGTTTATTTAACAATAAACAATTGTTATTGTTTGTTTATTCCACAAGCCTGGCATGAATGTGACTCAGCTTAACCAGCTCACCCGGGTTTCTCAGGGGTTTCTTGTGTTCTGGTTGGGTTAAAGAAAAGCTACCAATGGTTTGCTGAAAGCATTTCCCACCCTCTGCTACAAAGAAACTCTTTGGCCATCCATCCTCTTCCAGGGGTGAACAGTGGTGTCACGGCCCACAGACACATCCTTCAGGAGTACCGCCAGGGCCCCTTCTATCCTAAGCCGATGGCCTCCCTTCTGGGAAGTATACATCAGAAACTCTTGTCTCTAGGAGAATGAACACCATACTTATAAGAACAGTCACCAGTTCTTGAGGGAAACGCTGGGAGCAAAACTGCCTCCTGCCTGGCCTAGAGATGTTTCACAGCCTGGGGACAAGCCCTAAAGTAACTTGGTGCTCTAATGGAATGAGATCGATGGCTCATTAGTGAGCAGGTGTTGGACCTTGAGCATTTGTGGCACTTCAGGGCGGGGGTAGAGCCCGTGGGGAAAGAGCAGGTAGCAATCTTAAGCACGCAGCACTTGTAAGTGATTGCTGGGCACTCCCCACACCTGTTATGTACTGTCTCAATAAATAGCCATGGGGCAGGTTGCTCCAGGCTCTCCTGCACCCAGGAGAGCCAGACACCAAGCTTGACTCTCCTGCAGCTACAATGGCAATTACTAGGAGGCCCACTCTCCAGCACCTCTGGTGAGCCTCACCGCTTGCAAGCTTGTACTTTCAATCTGCGTACTGGCTGTTTCCTGCATGTGGCACCACCACTTGTCTATCAACCAGAGACCCCTATTATTTTTGTCTGAGACCCCTATTTTTTCTATTATGTTGTCGGAGACCTCTATTATTTTTAACAAGAATGTTTCCTTTCCTTTATCCTGTGACAATATCTCTTAACCTCTCGATATTTCATTCCTTCCTATACAACCTTCTCTGGCATTGCAACCCAACTTAACCAAATTTTTCTACTATTTTGAATGCTCTGACAATAGTGTCAATTGCTTCTACAAATTCTTTCAGAAGCTACAAATTCTTTCAACCCACTCTGTTTCAGACTCTCTGTCTCTCTGTGTCTTTCTCTGTCTTTTTCTCTCTGTCCCCATCTCTCTCTGTTTCTGTCTCTCTTTCTCTCTCACATACACACATACACACACAACCAAAGTTCTCACACCCTGTTTTAGGAAATACTCTTAGAAATATTGCTGGTATCTGGTATAATTTAGACAGGACACCACCATCAAAAGCCTGAAGTGTTCCTGGAAACAGAAGATCCTATTATTGCCAAGAGTTTGAAATCTTCAAGCACTCACATTTTTCAAGACACTTTGCCAAACAGCTAAAAATGATGCAAGTCTGCACTATTACAAGTCATATTTTCAAAGTTCTTTACAAGTGGGGCTACCTCTGGCCTGTGTCCAAATGGATGGGAAAATGCCAGCAAAACGTGGTGAAAATATCTGTATAGCTTAGAAGAGGAAACAAGTTCAATGAATTCCAGGTATAAATCATCCATGCTAGCAATTTTACTGCTCTTCCCCTGGAAAAACACTCTTAAACTTCGCTGGGATCAGCCCAACTAGAACATACGTAGGTAGCATCCTCAGTAGAGTAGAGCCACAAATAGAGGCCTGTCACTTATCCATGAGGTGAGCCAGTGTGTCAGCATTTGGCATAGTGATAATGTGCACAGTTATAAGGTGTAGGAGAAAGGGCCGAAAATAAATCAAATATCATTTTTAAAAAAGAAAACCTCAATGGCCTATCTTAATTCTGATACTTTGTTGTATAAACCCACTTCCTCTGAAGATATAGTTGTTTACCTTTTAGTTTTTCACTTACTATTGGTTCATGCTTAAAGAAATGACTTTTGTTTCTGTTCCATTTACCTGGCTGGAAGTTAGGCACACATGGACAATCTTTGGGAGCCAGGAACAGGGAATTCCATGGACCCTTTGTAGAGAAGACAGATCATTTAGAAATTTGACCATGAGATCCGAAGGAAGGGTGAATTTAACTACGGGCAATTTAACCTACTTTTTCCCCCAATCACTGGGGTGACCAACATCCCTGACAAATTAGAGAGGGGGCATACGCTGGGCCAAACCATGGGATGAACCTCCTTCTAGTGCTTTGCCTGCTCTCTCCTGCTGGCATCAAAGGCCATTAGCAATTTTCCCACTTCCTTACTCAGAACCAATTCTCTGTTCATTCATTTATGCAACTACAAGGCTGCCGGCATATGGAAAATATGCAATATTACAATTAGCAAAGCCTTAAAATAGAAGGAGAGGAGTACATGGGGTAATTCTCAAACTCTCCCCTTTCTAGATCTTAGCAGCCCAAGTCACTGAGGGAAATGTCCAGAGCCCTTTGATCTACAGGTTATAGGTGATCTTAGGTAACTTGCCTAAGAACTATTTTAGATTGACCTTGTAATGATAGTTCCTTATTATAAAAAGGAGAGAATTTGACCATTGTTAACCTTTCCAATTCTGCCATGTTCTGATTCCAGAGAGTTCTAAGGTTGGAGTCCGGTCATAGGGGAATTTTTTTTTTTTTTTTGAGACAGAGCCTCAAGCTGTCACCCTGGATAGAGTGCTGTGGCATTACAGCTCATAGCAACCTCAAATTCCTGGGCTCAAGAGAGTCTCTTGCCTCTGCCTCCCAAGTAGCTGGGACTATAGGCGTCTGCCGCAACACCCGGCCATTTCTTTTCTTTTTTTTTTTTTTTTGTTGTTGTTGGAGCCGTCATTGTTGTTTGGCAGGCTCAGGCTGGATTCAAACCCACCAGCTCAGGTGTACGTGGCTGGCGCCTTAGCCCACTGAGCTACAGGTGCTGAGCCAGGGGAACTTTTCAAAGTTCAGCAGTCAGCCAGCCAGGAAGACATTGCTAGGTATTGACGCCAAGAAGCAGGCAAGACACAAAATCCACAAAGAAGGCACACAAAACAAATGCCTCCCTAGCTCCCCCATGATTCCACTAGGTCCAAAATAAAATGAAATGTAGGTGTAGCAGCCAGACCCCAAGACAGCCCCCAGGGACCAGTATCCTGGTGTGTGTGTCCCATCACACCTTGGATAGACTAGCCTGTGCTTCCAAGAGGATATACAGAAATGATGGTCTGTGATGTCCTCCCTAATTCATAAAATACTCTGCATTTTCTATGTCTCTAATCACTCGTTCTGAGAGAATGATTGTCAGAAGGACACTGAAGTACCCCTGTGGAAAAGTCTACATGGTGCAGAATTGAAGCTTTCTGCCAACAACTCACATCAACGTGCCAACCCTGTGAGTAAGCTTTCTCAGATGTGGATACTTCAGCCTCAGTCAAGCCTTCAGATGATTGCACCCCAACTGACATCTCAACTGCAGCTCATAAGAATCCCTGAGCCAGAACCACTGGGCTTCTTTCTGATTCACAAAAACTGTGATACAATAGATATTTGCTATTATTTAAAGCTATAAAAAGTTTTGAGACAATTTGTTATGCAGCAATAGATAACTATTATGGCAGGAATAATACCAAATTTGTATAAATACAAAATCACTTGTAACCACAACTCAGAAAGATGAACAAACCTTCATGGACTTGTTCTGAAATCCTAGAAGTAACATACTGATCTTGTCATTGCCCTCCAGTGAGTCAGAGGCTTTGTTTTATCCTGTCAGGAATTAACTGTGCCAAGGACTTGGAGTATGAGGGATAGTAGCCAACCAATCTACATCACAGGCTGCAATTGACAAGAAACAAAGGCAAATGGAGGGCCTGGTTAAGCAGACCAGAAGAGACTGGTACATTCATGATTTTTTCCACTATCAAACATTCTTAATAAATTCTCAAAGCAGTGTTTTGGGAACCTGGAAGAAGAGCTGAATTTCCCCAAAGCAAATCATCCTCAAGTCATCTGTCCCAATATATCCCCTGGTCATTTTGTAAGATAATTAGCCTTACAAAAAAATTCCACACAATTTATTTACTCAAAACTTTTATCCCACAGTTTGACCTCTAAAGTCTCTTGGAATGGTGTTGATACAAGATTTAAAAATTAATGACTTGCTTCACCTCTTTAGCCCATTCTATTTTGGAATTGTAAAAGTATATTTACAAATGTTCATCCCAGAGTAATCAAAATCATGTTGATTTTATCTGTGCAGTATCATTGAGTTAATTTATTTGCTGGGATCAACCTAATTTCCAAAGATTCCTTGGGCCTGCCCAGAGGCACTGAATACAACAGATACTTACACAAATAGCAGCAAAAGGGCTATAACCATGTTTAGTTTGGTGCTGTCTGGACTTCAAAGTCACCAAGAACTTTGGCAACAGCCCCAAAAGTAATTTTACCAGACACAGACCAAGGAATGTCCCCCAAAAGATTGAACTTCAAATGGAAAAATAAATATTGACAATAAGAATGGGAAAAAATGTAGTTCCTACCCCCCAAAGACCTCAAAAAATCAATGCTAAGTATTCAGTGAAAATTTAGTGAAAAGCAAAAATGTTAGGAAAAGAAGGAGAAGAGTGTTTGTTAGTCTTATTGTAAAGGTGAGGATCTAAAAGGCCTCTGGCAGATACATTTGCACAAGTACTTTGCCAACATTTCTTGCAGATTTTATTCATTTGCGTTTAAAACACAAGAAAACTAGGAGTAAGGTGTAGGCCTGAATGTTTTTTGCTCAGATCTCTTCTTCTTTGGTGCAAGGTTGGTACCTGATAAATAGGAATGCCATCTGAGGTCCCCAAGAGGCACCAACAGCACACAAATTTCCAAGGACATCTTTACCTGACCACTCACGAATTGGATCATCTGATACCATGAACACTTTTTGTTCCTAGAGAACAGGGACTCCCATAGGTACATGGCAGTAACAAACAGCTTGGAAATGGGGTATACTTCCTTAAAGCTGCCTATAATTAATGCTTTCAAAGTTGCAAAAAGAGGTTGGGGGCCAACAAAGTAAGATGCCAAAACTAGATTATTTACCAGTACTGAGGTATGTTTTTCTCCTTTTTTAGTATATTTTCATTTTTCTTGTTTTGTAGAGACGGGGTTTTGCTATGTTGCCCACACTGTTCTCAAACTCCTGGCCTCAAGCAATCCTCCGGCCTCAGCCTCCCAAATTGCTGGAATTTCAGGTGTGAGTCCCCACTCCTGGCCTATTTTTCTGATCATAGTTTATTTAGCTCTCTATCACCTGATCACCTATTTTTGGGATCTCCATAAACAGCAATAATGTGGGTGCACATTACAGGAGGATTCTGTATGATGCTAGGAGAATATATGAACAGAAATGACTCCCCTGTTTTTGAGTTAAAAATAGATCTAGTCCAAGCTGGACCACTGAGTAAACTGGTCATTTAAACCTTTTATGAGGGTGTAGAAACCCAGCAGTTTGGCTCGGGGCAAAGTTAAAGCTAGAATCTTAATCACTGTTATATACTTACATTTGTCTGCAATTTGATCTATTTGGTTGGTTACTTGCTAGGCTATCCTGACAGTATTTCACAAATTTTCCTTGGTGGTACCTAGACTTCATTCAGACTCGACAGTGACCTGCAACAGTGAACTACTCTCCTGTGCCTCTTCCCGAAACCCACCATGCAGATTGCCAAACGAACAGAGGTCTGCAGAACATCCAGTAACCATGTAAAAATGGGCCTGGGACCTATGTGAAAGTAGAGATTATCTCCAACTAAATTTCTTGGAGATTCTTATGTAAAATTCAGTCTCAGGGAGGAATCATATCAGCCTTCTTCCATTTTCTACATGGAAGAATGAAAGGAGATATGAAGGATTGGTAGCTGTCTCTGAGTGTCTAAAGGATAGAGTGGAGGGTGCAGAGAACTTCAAAGGATACAGCAAAGAGGGAGTTAAGAGAGAATGAATTTTATGTTGCTTCACAATTTGCCAAGGGCAAAATTGCATCTGAAAGCAGCAGCCTCAGGAGGACATAGGGATCCGCAGCCTGTGTTCAAGGCTCCTCTTGCTCTTTCTTCTGGTTGGGTGGATGACATCATTTGACAAGTCATCTTCCATTATGTCAGGAGTTTCAGGGACATGGAGAGATATCAACAGAATTTAGAAGAGACTAAAAAGTAATGCTCCTTGGGATCCCTTCCCAGTTCTATCACTGACTCATAGGATGACTTTATCATTCCCATTGATATTAGGGCTATGTTATTGAAGACCAATACAATACTTAACAAGATTTGGAGGTCAACCCAAGATCATTCCTTGGGGCTTAATATCTAAATTAAATGTAAAACCTTCTTGCAAATACATTTGAAGAGAAAGGAAGATGTGTAGGTTATAAAATGTAAGAGAATTGGAGTTGGAAATTTTGATACATCTTTCTCTTCCTTTGAAAATTTTATCAAAAAATGATTTTTAATTTATTAGGGTAAAATTAGAGAACATAAAATTAACCACGTTAGAATTAGCAGCACAGCAGCATATAGTATATTCCACAGTGTGCATAACCACTTCTGTCTGGTTCCAAAATCTTTCTAACACCCTAAGGTAAAACTCATACCCATTAATCAGGCATTCCCTATTCTCCCATCCCCTCTCATCCCTGTCAACCCCAATCTTCATTTTGTCTCTATGATTTACCTATTATGGATATTTACTACAAGGGGGATCATAAAATGTGTGCAACCTTTTGTGTCTAGCTTCTTGCACTTATAATGTTTTCGAGGTTCATCCACACGATAATGTGTTTCTATGCTTCATTCCTTGGTATGGCTGAGTAATATTAGCCTATAATAGGCTGCCCTTTGTTTATCCACTCATCTTTGCTATAAAGATGAGCAGTTCCCACTTTCAGATTATTGTAATCCCCACCTTTTAAGGTTTCACCTTCCTCACACATACCCCAAACGCTCTCCTTTTCTTTTTTATTGTATATCCTTCCCTTTGGAAGATGCACATTATTGATATCTTATCTCCAGGGGGTTTCGGGGTCAGAAGATAAAAAGGGAGAGGTGTTTGGGAAAGAAAAATGAAGAAAGGATCTTGTGAAAGAATTATGGGAGAAATACCAGGCAGGGCTGGACTGAGGAGAGGACTGGCCTGTTAGCGGTCCTTCTGTCAGAGGGCTCAGCACAAGCCTCCTCTAAGAGATTAAGAATGCTGTTGGAAGCTCTCTTCGCTGTCTCTTCCACTGTCCTCGGCAAAACATTGTCTAAAAGTGCAGTGTTTTGAAACAGACATTGAGAATTTTTTCCCCTGGGATATTTGTATAAAAGGATATCAAGTTGAATCCATTGACTCCTAAGAGAGTTTTTTGATTTATCTTTAAAATTCTGTTTTATTTTTATTGACACGTAATTGTATATATTTATGGGGTGCCATGTGATGTCATGCTACATGTGTACGTTGTGGAGTAGTTACCTCATTCACATACCTTCACCTCACATACTTATCACTTCCTCGTGGTAAGAATATTTAAAATCTACTCTCTCACCAATTTTGAAATATACAGTATATTATTATTAACTGGTGTTTGACACAAGATGCTGTGCTGGGCAATAGGGCAAGCAAACTCCTTCCTCCCAACTCTGTGTGTCCTTTGAACAGCATCTCCTCTTTCCATAGCTCCTGTCTGCCCAGCCATCAGAGAATAACCACCATCCTACCCTCTACCTCTGTGACTTTGCCTTTTTTTGGTTCCACATATAAGTGAGGTCATGTGGTATTTGCTTAGACAAGAGAATTGAACTTCAGAAAAGGATTTCAATGATAACAAATTGAAGAAGACATTGGTATCTATCTTCTTGGAAGTTTCCCTGTTTCAGGAATTGTTCGGCTAGAGTGAGACTAATGACCACCTACTCTCGCCACTGAGAGGAAGGCTCTAATTCATCTTTTTTAAAAAAGGAAAGGGGAGAAAATGGACTTTGCGGGAAAAAAAAAAAAGGCTTTTTAACTTTTAAAAAGAATTGACTTATAAAGAAATAGGAGACCTCTATGAATGTGACCTGCATATTTTCTTATTAATATTGACAGAGATGAGAAGGTAGAAAACACCAAAGAGGTGGGCGATTGCTTGTCTTTCTTCCTACCAACACATATGGCACTGAACCCTATCCTGTCTTATAAATGTTTAAAATATCTGTGAAAATACTGCTTTGGTGGCATCAGGTCAGGAGGCCCAGTGTATTTAAGCAATTCATCCTGTCAGCCTGTCAGGAAAAGGTTTAAAAACAACACCCCCCGAAAGCCCATAATTCCTTTTCTCTTGTCAAACTTAACTCCTTTTCATTTTCCTTTAAGATCACGAGAAATCAAAAGCAAGCAGTGGGTGAAGCTGGCCACCACGGAGATGTGGGTACTAGAGGTGGCGGAGTTGAAATGGTAGCAAGTGTTTAATGGAGTGAAGTCCACACTTTATTTCTGAAGTCAGAAATAAAACCAGATCAGGTATGAATTATGGTCCAGTGCCCAGGAACCCCATTCCAGGCCTGAGCAGCATTTCATAGTCAGAATGTGCACATGTGCACCTACAAATGTGTATGTGTAATTTTATATAATTTAGGAGTTACTTCTGGTGCATGTCCCAATTGTCTACTGCAAGTTGAAAAAAAAATACAATAGCAATCTCTGATGCTTTCATTGCTAACACTCTATCTTACTAATCTGACACTCAAATTCTATAGACTCTTCTCCCAGCAAATGGGGAGACAGGACACTTCTTTAGGACCAGCACATGGTAAGCAAACAGCAGGTTCTGTTGGTTCTTAAGCCCAAAGTCAGCAGTTAGACTCCAAAGGAAGTTAAATATCCAAAGAGGATATTTAAAGAGACATCTAGATCACAACTGAAGTCTACCAAGTGGCTGATGGCCAGCAAGCTCTGAAGCAGGGGTTCTCAAAGTGCGATCCCTGGACCAGCCAGCAACAGCATCTGGGAATCTATTTCAAATGGAAATTCTCTGACTCCTCGCCAGACCGAGCTTGTCAGTCAGCTCTGGCTTCCATAGCAGACTACCGCACACTGGGTGGCATGAACAACAGGAATTAATTTTCTCATAGTTCTGGAGGCTGGAACTCCAAGATCAAGGTACCATTGGGGATGGCATCTGGTGAGGCCTCTCTTCCTGGCTTGCAGACAGCTGCCTTCTTGTTGTGGCCTCACATGGCCTTTGTAATGTGTGCACTTAGAGAGAGAGAGACTCCTCTGAGGTCTCTTCCTCTTTTTGCAAGGACAGGGATCATATTGGATTAGGGCCTCATTTTATGACCTCATTTGAACTTAATTACATCCCTACAATCCTTATCATGAAATATCGTCACATTAGGGATTGGGACTTCTATATATGAATGGGGAGTCACTTTCAGTCCATAGCACCTACTGAATCAGAAACACTAAGGCTAAGGTCCAGTTTCTGCTCCATCAAGCCCTCCAGGGCATGCTAATGCACACTAAAGTTGGAGAACCACTGACCTAAAGAGAGTAGATTGCTCTTGTTTTGGCATCAGAGCTCTGAAGACCTGGGTTCAATAATACATGTTAGAAGAAGGAAAGTGGTGGCGCCTGTGGCTCTGTGAGTAGGGCGCCGGCCCCATATACCGAAGGTGGCGGGTTCAAACCCAGCCTCGGCTGAACTACAAAACAGAAAAATAGCCGGGCGTTGTGGCGGGCACCTGTAGTCCCAGCTACTCGGGAGGCTGAGGCAAGAGAATCACCTAAGCCCAGGAGCTGGAGGTTGCTGTGAGCTGTGTGACGCCATGGCACTCTACCGAGGGCGATAAAGTGAGACTCAGTCTCTACAAAAAAAAAAAGAAATACATGTTAGGAGAAGGAAAGAAAAGCATGCAGTCACCTCCTTTGTGCTTTCTCCCCTCTCATCTCTGTCAATATTAATTAAAGAAAACATGCAGCTCACATTCAGAGTTCTCCCTTTTCTTTATGAACTGACTTTTTTTTTTTAAGTTAAATGTCTTTGAGTATTTGAACTTTAAAAGTGGGCCTAGGCCAAGTTCTATGGCTCATGCCTATAATCCCAGCACTCTGGGAGGCCCAAGGCAGAAGGATCAAAACCCGGCTGAGCAAGAGCAAGACTCCATCTCTACAAAAATTCCAGAAATTAGCTGGACATGGTGATGTGCACCTCAAGTTCCAGCTACTCAAGAGGCTGAGGCAGGAGGATCACTTGAGCCCAGCTGTTTGAGGTTGTAGTGACCTATGATGATGCCACTACACTCTAGCCAGAGTGACAGAGTGAGATTCTATCTCCACCAAAAAAAACAAAAAAAAACAAGGACCTATATAACTTGCCAAAATGATCAATTGTGTTGATTTTTTTGTTACCACAATGAAGCGTTTTCATAAGAATTTTGGAAGCATGAAAGTAATCCACACACAGTGAGAAGGAAAGAAGCCAAACCATTTAATGGGGCTGAGAAGGGCTTTTCTGCTGGGATAGCTGCCATTAAAGGGGTGATCTGCAGCATTTGCATATCGAACATGGCCATTTTGTCCCTGGTCCAGCAATGTGGGAGAAGCAGAAATTCAGAGAGAAGTATCCCTGGCCAGGGAAAGGGGCTCATTCCTAGTGGGTAAGTTTTTACGGCAGTACTTTGGCTAGAAGCTATTGCTACCCAACGGGAGCAGAATAAATAGCCCCTTCCAGACTGTAGAGAACAATGCATGAGACAAAACAAAACCTAAGAAAGTTGGAAAATAATTGAGAAATATATTCCTAAAAGTGAGCCAGATAAAAATAGAGTTGAGCTGTGATTGAACTTGTGGTCCAGAGGTCCAGGTTGAGTCCCTTAGGGATCCATAAAGCCTGAGACTTATCCTTAGAGAACAGATAGACTCAAGAGCAGTGCAAGACAGGAGCTCAGTTTAGCCCAACCCAGTAGAAGGCAAAATAAAGGGAAACTGAGATATGATATTTTAAATATTTCTCCAACTGAACAATGCACAGAGATTCAATGGGGCTGAGAATTAATAAACTAAAACAGTAGAAACAATAACAGCCGCAGTTAAAGCAGTGGCTCTTAACAAGGGTCAGTAGAAAAAATCTTGGCCCCCCTCCTCCCCGGGGACATTCAGCAATGCTTGAAGACATATTTGCTTGTCACAGCTCACCAGAGGAGGAGAGTAGCCACTGGCATCTAGTGGGTCGAGGCCAGGGTCGCGACTCCTCAAGGTGCAATGTGCAGGACAGCCTCCCATCAACAAGCAGTACCTGGCTCCCGGAGGCAAAAGTGCCAAGGGTGAGAAACCCTAAGTCAAAGCACTATAAACCATTCATTGCATCGAATAATGGTAACAATCTGGACCGCCCAAACCCCCATCTCTGCTCACTCTTGAAGAACCCACTCAGTGACTGCAAACTCTGGGGGACCATCTGCAGCTGTCAAAGCACTTGGCTACCACCATCCTCATAGCAGTTAATGTCTTATATTCCAGTGATTTACACTATTCTTTTCCACTCACATGACTCCAAGCTTCCCCAAATTAGGAACTTTGCCTTTGTCTTCTTTGCACTCTTTATCATGTTGTAAATATTCAGTAATCATGGGTTGAATGGGTGAATTAATGAACGGATGGGAATGACTACATGGACAGAGATCTTTTGGGAGGATAAGTACATCAACTTTAACATCCCTTCATCTGTGATCAGCATCTTAACAGAGACTGTCTTGTTTGCAATGCAGGCCCACCGAAGCAACAAAATCATATTCAAACGGTCCAGTTCAGGTCAGAGGTTTCTACATAATCACACACATGAGATTCCGATCATATCTTAACTCCAAGCTTTGGAATTAAAGGAAGTAATAGGAAAAGATCAGAAGAACATTATAGGTGACAGAAGATTCGTCAAGTTGTATGTGCAGATAGCATCTATGATTTCAACTTGTTTACATCCATGAATTCCTATTTAATCCCAAAATGTCTGTCCATGCTCAGCTGACAATAATCTCTAGCCACCAGGATAAATCATCATCTTGGACCTGGCTGTGGCTCTGAGTATAGTTATCTTGGATCATTGTTTCCTTGAATTCTTTTTTTTTTTTTTTTGAGACAGAGCCTCAAGCTGTCACCCTGGATAGAGTGCCATGGCATCACAGCTCACAGCAACCTCCTAGGCTCAAGTGAGTCTCCTGCCTCCGCCTCCCAAGTAGCTGGGACTACAGGTGCCCGCCACAGCGCCCGGCCATTTTTTGGTGGCACCCATCATTGTCGTTTGGGGGGCCTGGGCTGGATTCGAACCCGCCAGCTCAGGTGTACGTGGCTGGCGCCTTAGCCCAATGAGCCACAGGCGCGGAGCCTGTTTCCTTGAATTCTGTGTCGAAGAAAACCTCCCCCTTTTCTAGAGAAACTAGAAGAACTTTTGTTTTTCAAAAGTTTTATCAATAAAATTGCACAGCTTTTGCATTCCTGTACCGCCAGACTCCTCTCCTTGTAAGTGGTGCCCCCATGAACATTCTCATTCTATGTCTCTCTGTGTGTCTGCCACATTATTAGTTATTCCCGAATTTCTCTCAAAGGTAGTCATAAAAATGTATGCTCCTATCAGCAATACACGAGAGTTCTATCCCGTCACACTCAGTCCTGTATGGTCATACATCGCTTAATGACAGTCCTACAGGAATATGCTCTGAGAAATGTGTCACTGTGCCATCTCATCATCACACGAACATTGTAGAGTGTACTTACACAAAACTCAGCGGTAGGTCGAGGCTGCTACACACCCAGGCTGTGTGGTTTTGCTCCTCAGCTAAAGCTTGCACAGCATGTGGTAACACAATGGTAAGTATCTGTGTATCGGAACAACCCTAAACGTAGAAAAAGAACAGTAAAAATGGCTGTTATTATCTCACGGGAACACTGTTGTTTATGTCTTCCGTTTTTGACTTAAATGTTGCTATATGACATATGTCTGTGCTTGGCATCATTGAACTTGGTGCTTTCATTTTCATTTTCTCGGCAGCAGGTCAGGGAAAGCAACTTTTCATGTTTCAATGGCAATCAGCCATTGCAATTTCCTTTTCTTTTGTATTGCCAGCTTATTAGCCTCTGTTCATTTTTCTATTGGACGGTCATTTTCCTATTGATTTAATATCTCTCTGTAAATTCTAGTTACTTATCGTTTATAGATATTTTCTGGTATTCCAGACTTGTTCTTTAACTTTATTCTGATGCCTTTTGTTGAACAAAAGTTTTTCGTTTTTTAGCAGTGTAAATCTCATTAATCTTTTTTTAAAGTTTGTATTTTTTTAGAAGTTAGAAGCTTTAGTTTTAAAATTTATAGCATTAATCCTTCTAGAATTTATTTTTCTGATTAGCAAAGATGAGGATCTAATTCTTATACATATTTATCGCATTTCCAATATGCATGTGTCTAATCCCAGGCTCTCTATTCATCCTTCTCTCTTTCTTTCTTTGTCTTTTTTCTCTCCTTTTTCTGAGTCAATACTGCTCTTTTAAAAATTTATTATAGGCTCAGCGCCTGTAGCTCAAGTGGCTAAGGTGCCAGCCACATACACCATAGCTGGTGGGTTCGAATCCAGCCCTGGCCCACCAAACAACAATGACAACTACAACCAAAAACTAGCCGGGTGCTGTGGCGGGTGCCTCTAGTCCCAGTTACTTGGGAGGCTGAGGCAAGAGAATCGCTTAAGTGCAGGAGTTGGAGGTTGCTGTGAGCTGTGATGTCACAGCACTCTACCTAGGGTGACAGCTTGAGGCTCTGTCTCAAAAATAAATAAATAAAAATTTATTAAAATTGCATAAGACTTGATACCAACTAGAGCAAGAACCTCAAACTTGTCCTTCAAACTGATCTTGGCTATTCTTGGCTTTTACTATTTCACATAAATCTTAGAATTGACTTGTCAAGACAGGTACAGAGGTATGCACCTGGGTTCCTAGCTACTTGCGAGGGTAAGGTAGGAGGATCTCTTGAGGCCAGGAGTTGGAGACCTGAGTAACATAGCAAGACCCTCATCTCAGAAAAAGAAAAAAAAAGTCAACTTTTCAAGTTCTTGAAAAAATAAAAATAAAAAACCTGCTGATACTTCTTTTTCTTTTTTTTTTTTTTTTTGAGACAGAGCCTCAAGCTGTCGCCCAGGGTAGAGTGTCGTGGCATCACAGCTCACAGCAACCTCCAATTCCTGGGCTCAAGCGAGTATCCTGCCTCTGCCTCCCAAGTAGCTGGGACTACAGGCGCCCGCCACAACGCCGGGTTATTTTTGTTTGGGTTGCAGCCGTCATTGTTGTTTGGCGGGCCCAGGCTGGATTCGAACCCGCCAACTCAGGTTTACATGGCTGGCGCCTTAGCCCGCTGAGCCACAGGCGCCGAGCCAAAACCTACTGATACTTCTATTGCAGTTTATGGATTTATTTGGGAAGAATTGCTAGCTTTATAATATTGGCTCTTTCCTTCAATAACATAAATATGAGTCTATTTGCGTCTTATCTTAAATCCTTCAGATATGTTTTCAATTCTTAAATCAAAGGTTCTGCATGTCATTTGTTAGATATGTCCTTAAGTATCTTATATCTTTGTGGCTCTTGTGAATAGAATCTTGACAATTGTGATTACTAATGATTTTAAAAACATTGATGTTATATATGAATGTCTTGATGAACTATCATTAATTCCACAACTTTAGCTGTAGATATTGTATGATTTACTGTATAATCATATCTGAAAACAATAACTATCTCTTCCCTTCTGAAATTTATATTCTTTTTACTTGTCTTAGTTTATTTCATTGGTTAGACATTGAATATAAATGATGATAGAACTCCTTTTTTTGTTTATGATTTTAATGGGAATGCTTCCAATTTTCAATATCAAACAAGTTGATACAGGTTTTTGAAAGGCCTACTTTATTAGTTCTCTTTTATTCCTAATTTGTTATTAATTTTCATCATGAAAGGGTGTTTTATCAAACACCATTTCTGTATCTGTCTAGATGATTGTCCATTTTTCCCCTTTATTCTTTTAAAAGGCTTCTTTAATGCATTGTTACTTTTTGTTTGATAAACCAACCTTGTAATCATGGAATAACACTTGCATGGTCATGATGAATTACTCTTTTATATTTGCTAGACTTGATTAGCTAATATTTTACAATGTTTACATTTATGTTCATAAGTAAACTTGGTCTATAATTTTCCTTTCTCAATGAGTCTTTGTAAACTTTTAGTATCAAGATTATATTTGCCTCATAAAATACACTGAAGAATATTCCCATTTTTTCTATTTTCTAGGAAAATCTAAGATTGCTACTATTTCCTCCTTAATAGTTGTTAGAATATCCAAGTAAACACACCTGCTCTGATATTTTCTTTGTGATAAGATTTTAATAACTTACTCTATTTCTTTAGTATTCAGAAATATTTAGGTTTTCTATATCATCATGTCTTTTTTTGCTAAAATTTTATATTTCTAGTACTATGTTCACTTTAAATTTTCAAGTTTATTGCATATAGATAATGGTTTGTAATATTCTCTTATCATTTTAATGCCTAATAGATGGGTAATGATGGTTCTTTATTTCATTCTTAAGTTGGTAATGTGAGTCTTCTCTCTTTTTTTAACAGATTCATATCACTAGGGGATTTCAATTTTATGAGACTTTTCAAAGAATCAGTTCTTGACTTTGTTGATCTCTTTTATTATATATTTTTTTCTATTTTATTGATTTTTGCTTTTATTACTTTTGATTTTTGCTTTTATTACTTTTATTTTTATTATTTCATACTGTCTACTTTTTCTGGGCTTTCTAACTTCTTGAGATGGATGATTAACTCTTCAATTTCAGCCTTTCTTCCTTTCTCACACTTGATTTTAATGTTATGAATTTCACTTTAAATATGTAGATTATAAGCTGCATCTTGTCAATTTTGATGTGTCATATTTTCATCATCTTGATCAAAAAATTTCAATGTTGACTCATGGGTTATTTAGAAGTGTGTTGCTTTATTTCTAAATATTTGGGGATGTCCCAGAATCTTATGATTTCTATATTAATTCCATCATGGTTGAGAACATGCTCTGTATTATTTAATACTTTGACATTTTTGAGTCTGGTTTTATGCCTAATTATACATTATTAATAGTTTTACAAATAGTCTACATAATTGAGAAGAATGTGCATTCTGCAATTGTTAGAAGAAATTTGCTCTGTATGTCTGTTAGATTAAACCTACTAATAGTATGTTTCAAATATTCTCTATAGTTATTGATTGGATTTTGTGTTTTATTTTTGGTCTGTTTATTCTACCAGTTACTAAAAAAAGATAAACTTAAAGTGACCACTACAATTATAAATCTATTATCTTTTAATTTTTTCAAATTTTACTTTATGTATTCATGCCATGTTAATAGGCACACACAAATATAGTCTGATCACATCCTGGAAGTTAATTAAATCTATTATCATTATGAAGTGTCTCTCTTTCTTTCTCTAGTAATGTTTTTTGCTTTAAAGTTTACTTTGTGGGTGGCACCTGTGGCTCAGTGGGTAGGGTGCCGGCCCCACATACTGGGTTCAAATCAGGCCCTGGACAAACTGCAACTAAAAAAATAGCCGGGCGTTGTGGCAGGCACCTGTATTCCCAGCTACTCGGGAGGCTGAGGCAAGAGAATTACCTAAGGTTGCTGTGAGATGTAACACCACAGCGCTCAGGGTGATAAAGTGAGACTTTGTCGCTAAAAAAATAAAAAAATAAAAAATAAAGTTTACTTTGTATAATATTAACATAGTTATACTAAGTATCATTTACTTACTATTTGCATGGTACATTTTTCCATCTGTATTCTTTTCCATCTCTTAAAAGCATCTGTAGTTGGGTTTTATTAAAGCACTGTTTGATAAACTTTGTCTCTTGGTGGTGCCTGTGGCTCAAAGGAGTAGGGCGCCAGCCCCATATGCTGGAGGTGGCGGGTTCAAACCCAGCCCTGGCCAAAAACTGCAAAAAAAAAAAAAAAATTAAAAAAGATAAACTTTGTCTCTCAATTACAGCATGTAGCCTATCTATGTATTGATTACTTATATATTTAGATTTAAATCTCCCACCTTATTATGGGCTATGATTGATTCACCTTTCCTGCGTTTATTTTTTAACGTTTATTGCTTTGTTTACATTGATTTAAAAATTTTTATCGTGATAAAATGCATATAATATGTATCATTAACCATTTTAAGTGTACAATTCAATGGCATTGCATACATGCACAGTGTTCTACAACCATCACCACTATTCTTTTCTAGAACATTCTTATTATACCAAACAGAAACTTTATATCCATTGATTATTTCTGGGTTTTTTTTTTGTTTGTTTTTGTTTTTGTAGTTTTTGGCTGGGGCTGGGTTTGAACCCACCACCTCCAGCATATGGGACTGGCGCCCTACTCCTTTAAGCCACAGGCGCTGCCTTCCATTGATTATTTCTTATTCTATTTTTTTCTGTTGTTTTGGAAACTATACTGCTAATCTATTGAAGTTATCTTAGAGATTGCAGCATGAACCCTTAATATATATCTGAATCTAATGTTAGCTGGTACTTATATTCTACTCCTGGACAATACAGAGACGTTAAAACTCTTAAACTTCGAGGTTTCCTCTTTTGTTATTCTGTATCTTTTAAGTCTTCAACTGGAATTGTTGTTTTAAACCGTCAATACTCATTTACCTTTACCTTTACCTTATCATTGCTCTTTACTCATTCTTGCATCTGTGAGCTGTGGTCTGAGATCATAGTCATATATTCAAAAAAAAAAAAATACTTTTTAGCACTTTCATTACTGTGGTTCCACTGGTAACAAATTCACTCAGCTTGTGTTTGCCTGAAAATATCTTAATTGCCTTCACTTTTGTAGAATATTTTTGCTGTGTATAGAATACCAGGTTGGTGATTAATTTCTTTCAACACATAGAAGATATTCCATTATCTTCTGGCTTTGATTATTTCTACTGTGGAGTCTCTTGTTTTATTTCACATCTTTGAAGTTAATTTGTAGTTTCTTCTGCTACCCCCGGCTGCTTTTAAGACTCTCCTGCTGTCTTTGGTATCTATGAATTTTCTGCTTACCAGTAGTTTTCTCTGCTTCTTTTTCAGTTCTTTTGTCAGATGTTGTTTCCTTCCATGGAAGGCCATGCCCAAGCTTGCCTGTGGAAAACCCTAAAACTGACAAGTAGGAAAATAATCTAGATCTTGCTTCACCTGGGCTAGAGAAAAAGTTTTCAAAATCTGCAGGGTAGGTTCAGAAAAAGAGAGGGACAGAGAGAGACAGATACAGAGAGTGAGAGAGAGCAAGGGAGAGAGAGTATGAGTGGGTTGTATAAGCACAGTTCAGTAAGATTTCTGATCCCTGCTTCGTCACATCAAGCCTGAGTGATGTGCTTGCTGAAAAGCAGCATTATATGCATCAGAGCCTACCTGCAGAAGAAAATAAACAAATAAATAACCCTGATGCTTTCTCATTTACATGCTCTCTGACTTGGCAAATTCCACAACGCCTCTGCAGACCATCCCCATCATTCTCAGTGCTTCTCAGTCAGGGATAACAGGACACCAGAAAGCTATGTTCACTCAGATGTGTTGTGCGACTTTTCTCTTCCCGGAAAACTGCTTCACAGAAGTCATCAGTGTTTCTTTCATTTTATTTTGAGGCAGAATCTCACTCTGTTGCTGGGCTAGAGTGCCGTGGTGTCATCCTAGCTCACAGCAGCCTCAAACTCCTGGGTTCAGGCGATCCTCCTGCCTCAGCCTCCTGAGTAGCTGGCTCATCAGTTTTCTTGACTTCCCCCCTTTAAACTCAGCCTTAGTAATTTTGGATATGGGCTTTTTCTGTACAGTTTTTTAGTATTTTTAACATTAACAGTGATAATAGTCTAACATGACATTTTTAAACACTTTTTTTCTAGCACACAATTTTTCCAGACAATTTTCTAACATAGCCAAAAGTTATTCAAACGTTTTCATCATCATCCCAAGTCCCACAAGAATCTTAGCATACTTTATCATTGAACATTCTTTTTCATGTTGGAATTCTCCTAACCTTATAGTTGTAATTGTTTTTTTTCTTAACTTTGCAAGTGAATTTTAAACAAGAGTTACATTTTCTGATATATGTTAACAATTTCTTGACTCTTCGTTATCTCTGATAATCTCTGCTCTTCCCAGATTTCTCACCTCTTGTTGTGTCCTTATTATAATTTATTTTTTTTGAGATCTGATGGGTGGGAAATTATTAAAATAAACTTTTTTATGTCAGACAATGTTTTTATTTGGCCCTTACTCTTAGAAGATAATTAATCTGGCATAAAGTTCCTAGTTGCAAGTATATTTCCCAAATACTTTGCTTCTGGGGTCTACTGTGGCTAATGAGAAGTCAGCTGTCAGCCTGAGTGTCATTTTCTCTTAGCTACTATGTTTTGTGTTGCTGTAAGAGAATACCTGAGACTGAGTTATTTATAAAGAAAAGAATTTTGTTTAGCTCACAATACTGCAGGATGGGAAGTTCAAGGGCACACAGGGCCTTGACTTCCAAAGAGGCTTTTGGGCCATGTCATATCATGCAGAAAAGGACTAGGGGGCAGCAGACACGTGGGAAGAAGGGGTGTCCTGGCTGAAAAACAACACACTCTCAAGGGAACTAATCCATTCCTGCAGGAACTAATCCAGTCACCCCAGACCGAGAAAACTCACTCACCACTGTGACAGCTAGAATGGTACCAAGGGACCCTTTATGAGGGACCCTCCCCCATGATTCAAATACCCCCCACAAAGCCCCACCTCCCTTCACCACTGCACTGGAGGGTCAAATTTCAACTTGCATTTTGGTGGAGACAAGTGAAACCATAGCAGCTTCTCCAGTGTTTTCTTACTGAGAACTCTTTATTATTATTATCCTTATTATTATTATTATTATTATTTGGAATTCATTGAAGGTACGAAGTATTAGGTTACACTGATTACAATTGTTAAGTAGAGTTCCTGTTATAATTGTGTCTGGCTCCCAAGAGGTGTGTCCATCCCCTGCCCGCCTCCCCTCTACCTGCTCCCTCCTTCCTCTACCCTCCTCCTTGTATTAGATCATCCACTGCTTTCATCTTAGAATCAACTACATTGGATTCTTGCTTCTCCAGTCCTGCCTCACTGAGAACTTTTAAGATTTATGTTGATTCTTGATCCTTCATAGTTTCAGTAGGTGAAGACTTATCCCATGACTTAGAGTTTAGAGTGCATTTTGAATTATCCGTATTTTTATTCAGTGCCCTAGTAATAATTGCTTCTTGTTTCCCTAGCAACAAGTTCTTCAAATCTTTTCTGTAAAAGGTAGATAATAAATATTTTAGGCTTTGCAGACATATATGGTCTCTGGCACATACTTTCCTTTTTCTTTTTTTCTAAGAATTTTTTTAAAGTAGGAAAAAAAATTAGCTGCCAGGTTGTGAAAAGGTTTGCCAACTCTTATCCTAGAACCCTGATTAGGTGGCATCTCTTTCCCAGTCATCTCAGCTTCCAATTAAAAGCCACACGTGCATCTCTACAATACTAAAAACCACATCACGCTTCTCAGGAATTAGTTCAAATCACTTGAAGTCCAACATATCTGCAGAAACGTAATTCTGACGCCCAGATCTGTGATTCTGGAAGAGTTTTTCAGGGACACATTTTGCTTGGTGGAAACAGTCTTGGCCAATATCAATATTTCTCACATATACACACATATGAAACAAAAGTTCCACAAAGTACCTACCCTGACTGCAGGCAGTACACTCTGGTAATATTTCTCTTCCATTCTACTCTATTTCATCATTTTTAAAACACTGTTACAACTCACTAAATTGCTTTTATGACTCTTTCAGTCCATTTAGCCTGCTATAACAGAAGACCACACACTGAGTGCTGAGAAACAACAGAAATTTATTCCTCACAGTTCTGGAGAGTGGAAGTTGAAGATCAGGGACCTGGCAAGTCTGGTGTCTGGTGAGGGCCTGCTTCCTGGTTCTCACATAATATTTTCTGACTGTGTCCTTATGTTGTAGAAGGGGTCAGGGAGCTCTCTGAGTCTCTTTCATAAGGCCCTTCCTTAATCTCACTCACAAACTAATATCTTCCAAAGGCCCTGCCTCCAAATATCATCACGTAAGGGACTAAGTTTCAACACGTGAATTTTGGGAGGAGATAAACATTCAGCCTAATAGCACCTCTGAAAGAACACCATGGCCTATGATAGTCTTTATAGAGAACTGGGAGTTAAATAGAGTTTCGTGCATTGGTCGGGGACTCTAACCGTCATGTACAACATTACTTCATTGGGAAATGTACTCTTATATCCAATGAAGCCCTGATGGGTACTGAATAAAAATATGGATAATTCAAAATATACTCTAAGTCATAGGAAAAGTCTTCACCCACTGAAACGATGGAGGATCAAGAAAGAACATATATCTTAAATAACTGGATTAAATCATAAATAACTGGATTAAAACCCAATTTGTAGAACTCAATCCATCTGTAAAATGGGACTGCCAAGTTCTAAATCAGGAGCATTTTTATATTAGGAGTTCATTTAGACCAAAACAAGGAAAAGCTGACAAATAGCCTTCCTAAAGTAATTCCAATACTCTTGTCTACTTGGGAATAGAGCTCATTGGGAAGTAGTCAACCTTAGCATTTATGCAACTTCTTTTCCCTGTGCAAAATAGCTTTATTTGAATTTCTGAAGACAGCACAGTGGTAATTCATTTTCCCCATAATACATGGATAAGAAGCTACTCTAATGTGTTTGCTAAGAAATATAATTCTGCAGTTGCTGAAAGCATTTTCTAAAATCCACTGCTTTTTGTTCCTAGGGTTTCAGCTGTGTCTTAGACAATACTTTTGCCATCCTAACAGGTCCTGATGGACAGAAAGAGTCAGACTATCTCAGACATTTTCTCCATGCATCCCAGCTTCATCATAGCTACCTTCAGGAATTTCAGAATATCACCCCAAATGACAGAGCATGGTCTTATTTCTTATTTCTTGGACTTCCAGTTATTTTAAATGCATTTTATGGCAGTTTGAAAAAGTCTAACCCAGTGAATTCTTAAACCATGTACATATCAGTAGTTATCCTCAGTCTTCTTTAGAGATCTATAAGTTAATATTTTTATACAATTATTCCAGGAAATAATGGGGCTTGGAAGCCCATGGGGATATCCTACCAATATTGATTGATTGATTGATTGTTGGGGATTCATTGAGGTTATAAGAAACCAGGTTACACTGATTGTATTTGTTAGGTAAAGTCCCTTTTACAATGGTGTCTTGCCCCCAAAAGGTGTGTCACAACCAAGACCCCACCCACCGCCTTCCTTCCCTTTCTGCTCTTCCTTTCTCCCACTCCTGCCTCATTCTTTCTCTCTCTGCTCTCCCCTTCCCCACCCCGTGTTATTGTGATTAATTGTCTTCATATCAAAATTGAGTACATAGGATTCATGCTTCTCTAGTCTTGTGATGCTTTATTAAGAATAATGTGTTCCACTTCTATCCAGATTAATACAAAGGCTATAAAGCCTCCATTTTTTTTAATGGCTGAATAGTATTCCGTGGTATACACATACCACAGCTTGTTAATTCATTCCTGGGTTGGTGGGCATTTAGGCTGTTTCCACATTTTGGCTGAGATAAACAGTCTAGTGCAAGTGTCCTTACGATAAAAGGATTTATTTCCTTCTGGGTAGATGCCCAGTAATGGTATTGCAGGTTCAAATGGGAGGTCTAGCTTTAGTTCTTTGAGGTTTCTCCATACTTCCTTCCAAAAAGGTTGTATCAGTTTGCAGTCCCACCAGCAGTGTAGTGTTCCCTTCTATCCACATCCACACCAGCATCTGTAGTTTTGAGATTTTGTGATGTGGGCCATTCTCACTGAGATTAGATGATATCTCAGGGTGGTTTTAATTTGCATTTCTCTAATATTAGGGTTGATGAACATTTTTTCGATATGTTTTTTACCCATTTGTCTGTCTTCTTTACAGAAGGTTCTCTTCATGTCTCTTGCCCATTGATATATGGGATTGTTGGCTTTTTTCATGTGGATTAATTGGAGTTCTGTATGGATCCTTGTTATCAAGCTTTTGTCTGATTCAAAATATGCAAATATCCTTTCCCATTGTGTAAGTTGTATATTTCCTTTGGTTGTTGTCTGCTTAGCTGTACAGAAGCTTTACTGTTTAATTAAGTCCCATGTGTTTATTTTTGTTGTATTGCAATTGCCACAGCAATCTTCTTCATGAAGTCTTTCCCCAGGCCAATATCTTCCAGTGTTTTTCCTATGCTTTCTTTGAGGATTTTTATTGTTTCATGCTTTAAATTTAAATTTTTATCCATCTTGAATCATTTTTTGTGAGTGGACAAAGGTGACCAGTTTCAGACTTTTACATGTGGATATCCAGTTCACCCAGCACCTTTTATTGAATAGAGAGTCTTTCCCCCAGTGTATGTTCTTGTTTGGTTTATCGAAGATTAAGTGGTTGTAAGATGTTAATTTCATTTCCTGGTTTTCTATTCGATTCCAAATGTCTATGTGTCTATTTTTGTGCCAGTACCATGCTGTCTTGACCACTATGGCTTTGTAAATGTGATATGCTGATGCCCCCGGTTTTGTGTTTATTACCAAGAACTGCCTTAGCCATACGGGGTTTTTTCTGGTTCCAGACAAAACGTACGGTCATTTTTTCCAAGTCTTAAAAATACAATGTTGGTATTTTACTAGGAATGGCATTGAATAGGTAGATTGCTTTGGGAACTATAGACATTTTAACAATGTTGATTCTTCCTAGCCATGAGCATGGTATGTTCTTCCATTTGTTAATATCTTCTGCTATTTCCTTTCTTAGGGTTTCACAATTTTCTTAATAGAGGTCCTTCACCTCCTTTGTTAGGCATATACCTAGCTATTTCATTTTCTTTGAAGCTATGGTGAAGGGAGTTATGTCCTTAATTAGCCTCTCATCTTGGCTGTTATTGGCCTATACAAAGGCTACTAACTTGTGGACATTGATTTTATATCCTGAGACATTACTGTATTATTTGATGACTTCCAGAAGTCTTGTGGATGAGTCTTTGGAGTTCTCTAAGTATAAGATCATATTGTCAGCAAAGAGGGACAGTTTGACCTTCTCTGCTCCCATTCAGATGCCCTTTATTTTCTTGTCTTGGCTAGAACTTCCAGCACTATGTTGAATAGTAATGGGGACAGAGGACAACCTTGTCTGGTTCTAGTTCTGAGCTGGAAAGCTTTCAGTTTTACTCCATTCAGTAAAATATTAGCTGTGGGTTTGTAATAGATAGTTCAATCAGTTTAAGAAATGTGCCACCTATGCCTATATTCTTCAGTGTTCTAATTTGGAAAGGATGCTGGATTTTATCAAATGCTTTTTCTACATCTATTGAAAGGATCATATGGTCTTTGTTTTTGCTTCTGTTTGTTATGGTGAATAATATTTATGGACTCGCATATATGTTAAACTAGCCTTGCATCCCTGAGGTGAAACCTACTTGTTCATGATGTATGACTTTTTTGATGATAAGCTGTAATCTATTGGGTAGGATTTTATTAAGCATTTTTGCATCTATACTCATTAGTGAAATTGTTCTGAAATGCTCCTTTTTAGTTGGGTCTTTTCCTGGTTTTGGTATCAGGGTGATTTTGCCTCATAGAACATGTTGGGGAAGATTCCTTCCTCCTCAATTTTTTGGAATAATTTCTGCAGCTAGGGAATTACCTCTTCTTTGAAGGTTTGATAGAATTCTGGTATGAAGTCATTCAGACGAGGGCAATTTTTGTTGGAAGATTTTTCATTGTTTCTTTAATCTCGGTGCTTGAAATTGGTCTATTCAGGAGCTCTATTTCTTCCTGGCTAAGTCTAGGGAGAGGGTTTGATTCCAAATATTGATCCATTTCCTTCACATTGTCAAATTTCTGGGCATAGAGATTCTGGTAGTATTCAGAGATGATCTCTTGTATCTCTGTGGCATCAGTTGTTATTTCCCCTTTATCATTTCTGATTGCGGTTACTAGCAATTTTACTTTTTTATTTCTAGTTAGTCTGGCCAAAGATTTATCTATTTTATTTATTTTTTCAAGAAACCAACTCCTTGTTTCATTAATTTTCTGAATGATTCTTTGGTTTTCAATTTCATTGATCTCTGATTTAACTTTGGATATTTCTTTTCTTCTGCTGGGTTTAGGCTTAGATTGTTCTTCTTTTTTCAATTCCACAAGATGGCTTGTGAGTTTGTTGATGCATTCTCTTTCTGTTTTTCGAATCTAGGTATCTAAAGTGATAAATTTTCCTCTCAGAACTGCTTTTGCAGTATCCCACAGGTTTTGGTAGCTTGTGTCTTCATTGTTGTTATGCTCAAAGAAGTTAATGATTTCCTCTTTTATTCCTTCCTCCACCCAACTGTCATCCAA